>LNAC01000504.1:1168813-1197496 GCA_002007465.1 Ailurus styani
TGGGCAGAAGACATGAACAGACGTTCCTCCAAAGAAGATATCCAAATGGCCAACAGACACATGAGAAAGTGCTCAACATCACTCGGCATCAGGGAAATACAAATCAAAACCACAGTGAGATACCACATCACACCAGTCAGAATGGCTAAAATTAACAAGTCACGAAATGACAGATGTTGGCAAGGATGTGGAGAAAGGGGAACCCTCCTACACTGTTGGTGGGAAAGCAAGCTGGTGCAGCCACTCTGGAAAACAGTATGGAGGTTCCTCAAAAAGAGCTACCCTATGACCCAGCAATCAAACTACTGGGTATTTACCCTAAAGATACAAATATAATGATACACAGGGTCATGTGCATCCGAATGTTTATAGCAGCAATATCCATAATAGCCAAACTATGGAAAGAACCTAGATGTCCATCAACAGATGAATGGATAAAGAAGATGTGGTATATATATACAATGGAATATTATGCAGCTATCAAAAGAAACNATATATGTGTAAAAAAAAAAAAATATATATATATATATATATATATATATATATATATATATATATATATATATATATATATGATGGAATACTATCAGCTATCAAAAGAAACTAAATCTTCCCATTTGCAATGACGTAGATGGAACTAGAGGGTATTATGCTAAGCGAAATAAGTCAATCAGAGAAAGACAATTATCATATATGATCTCTCTGATATGAGGAATTTGAGGGGTAGGGCGGGGTGTCATGGGGGGGTAGGGATGGAAAAAATGAAACAAGATGAGATCGGGAAGGAGACAACCCATAAAAGACTCTTAATCTCACAAAACAAACTGAGGGTTACTGGGGGGTGGGAGGGTAGGGATAGGGTGGCTGGGTTATGGACATTGGGGAGGGTTTGTGTTATGGTGAGTGCTGTGAAATGTGTAAGTCTGATGATTCACAGACCTGTTTCCCTGGGGCAAATAATAATAATAATAATTTAAAAAATGAAACAACAACAAAAGAAAAGCTAAAAACTACAGGATGTTTCTACAAGGTAGCTGTCATTAATCAGATCTAACTATATCATACTTTTCTCTCCTAAGGACCCAAATTTCTCTCCATTCCCAAGGAGACCAATGACTTTTAGCTAAGCATCCTCACTTTTCTCAGTTTGCAATAAGATCTCCATAGCAGGTCTATTATGTAAGCAAAACTCCAGTTGAGATTGATTCACTGATTGAACTTGTATCTTTAACCTGTTATAGGCTTCTAAAGAAGTGAAACAAAGACAGATTTGCCTCAGAATCAGTATAGGCAGAGAGAAAGATTTTTTCTTTCCTTCTCACTTTGTATCAGCCAACACTTGGGGCTGTAAATGAGGATGGTTCCACTGAGCAGCATGTGCCCATGACTGCGGGTCTGTACCAAATGGGCAGGATGAGCTGACCCACTGCTCCCATTAGGTCCAAATGGCTTTCTACCAAGACACCATTTTGGATAAGCTGAGACTCTTTCCAAGGTCACTTTGTGCTATTGACACACTTGGAAAAGGGATTTGGAATACTTAAATTTGCTCAGTGTACTCTCTCATTAAAAAGACAAGGTGGTAAAGGTGAATTCACATCAAGGTTACCAATGAAACTCATAATGAGACATAAAAATCCCACTTCCTTTCTCTAATAAGTCATTTGATCTGAAAGAACTCTGCAGTTAATATGAACTGAAAAATTACAGATCCTAGGAAACTTTTCCAAGGGAGCTAACCTGTATACCCCTTCTGCCTCAAGAAATGCCTGCCAATGTTGTACTAGATACCCATATATGCACAGCCATACTATAGAGGCTGAATCAGGTTAAAATGACAAGGAAACTTTCATGGACTATTTGTTTTAAAAGAATAGAAAAACCTGTACTAGTGGACAATTCGGAAATTAATTACCTTCCTATACTAATAACGGATTCAAATATAATAGGAAAGTTTTATGGTAACTTTTGAAAAATAGAATTTTATAGTAACTTTATAAAATACATTGTGGAAATAATTGATTTTTATGTCATTTTATGTGCATTACAAGGAAAGCCATTTTTCTAGGATCTTAATCTATTTTTTCTTGAAACTTTAATTGAACATTTTTCTTATTCTCAATATTTTCTACTTTTATACATCTTTTTCGTCTCTTTTACGTGTCAATATTTCTTCATTCTATTTTGATAGCACTGTGGATGAATTTTACTTCTTAGAATATATTTTTTCTTTCTTTTTTTTTTTTGCCAATACAGAAGGCATTCTCTATTTTAGTACACTTCAAGGTCTGCTATTATATGGCAATTTCCTTTTCCTCCTGTTCCCTATTTCTAACATATAAGATAGCCATTCTGGCACAGATATAAAATTAGTTTTGCTCAATGGGTTTCTTGTCATGCATGTGCACAAAGCTTCATTTACCTTCAATTTAGATTTTTGTTTTCCTCTGGTGACTCATTTTGCTGCATCTGTGTTTATTCTATAACCTGTGGATAAAGCATGTTTCTCTGGCTGAGAGCTGGCTGAGCATTTGCTGTTGGCTGCCATGTGTTAGCAATTCCTGAATGCAGTGCAGGGATACTCTATCTACTGCATCAGATATTACTGCTCTTTATACATTTCCTATGTGGTAATCAGCTTAGATCCTGTTTGTTTATGTCAGGATTTGTTGTTGTTGCTGTTGATTTACTTAGTATATCACAGGTGCTTTTGTTGTATTTCCTAGTAGTAAATAAATACAAGTGTTACTGATTCTGGTGATCTATGTCTGATATTTAGCTTCGGTTGATGCTTTGCTCCTGTTTGGATGTTAAATGTAATCACAATATTTTGTTCTCTGTTCTTTCTAAAATTTTCTCTATACATTTGGGTCTTTCTCACATAAAATGCAAACCCTTTCCAGCCACAAGTATTTTCAAAGCAGCTCACAGGCTATTGTTTACAAACATGTTTGTCATTCATGGATTTGTACTCAAATGTATTTCAGCTTTTTTTTTCTTCTAAATTACTGGATTATTTATTTTTATTATTTTTTAAAGATTTATTTATTTGAGAGAGAGAGTGTGTGCACATGCAAGCCAGGGAAGGGGCTGAGGGAGAGAAACTCAAGCAGATTCCTCACTAAACGCAGAGCCCCACTAGAGGCTGGATCCCATGACACTGGGATCATGACCTGTGCCAAAATCAAAAGTCAGATGCTTTACCAACTGAGTTACCCAAATTACTGGATTAATTAACCTATTTTATAAATTAGCAGAGTCTTTTTCTCATACTTCTTAAAAAATGGATCTTGCTTTTGAGTTTATTTGGTTAAGATGTGAGCTAAGCAGGAAGAAGGGAAATAAAAGCACAGGGAAAATTTGCTGAATAATTTTGGGATTTGCTTAAATCTTATGTTCCTTGTGTTTGGGAGAGGAAAAAGATTCAAAGTAATTGGATTTAATTTTTGTATTTAGGCATAGATAGGCCCTAAGCGAGACCTTTCACAGACATAGAGAGAGATTTACTATCAATTCATGCAGATTGTTTAACAAATAACTCTCTTTCTTGGCAAAGCTATTTGCTTCTGAAATAAAACAGCTGATCACAAATTTTCCATTCCTTGGAAATACCGAAAAACAACTGTAGGGGAGGAAAATTGCTTCAATCGTGAAACTGGAGAATTGGTCCAGTCCCCTGTGACTCCTGTTCCAATTTCAAGGCTTATCCACCCTAGCATATGAATAATATTTTTTTTGAAATGCTACTGTGTCGGAATCATGGTCCTTCCTGCTGTATCAGGGGATGCTAACCACTGTCCTGAAAAGACTGAAAAAGATCCATAGTGGCTTTATATCAGTGTCCTAGTGCTGCTATAGCAAACTGCTACAAACTGAGTTGTTTAATACATCAGAAATGTGTTTCCTGACAGTTCTGGAAGCTGGGATTTCAGAATCAAGGTATTGGCAGGTCGATTCTGCTTCCCAAGTTTCTAGGAGAGGATCCTTCCGTGCCTCTTCCAGCTTCTAGCAGTGCCAGGTATTCCTTACTCTACGGCAGCATATCTCCTGTCCCTGCCTCTGTACTCACATGACCATCTTCCTCCGGGTTCGTCCATCTCTGTCTTCGCATGATATCCTTTTGTGTGCCTCTGTCTGTGTCCAAGTTCCCCACTTCTTATATGGATACCAGTCAGAGTGGATCAAAGGCCCACCAAACTCAAGTATAATATCTTAACTAATAACATCTGTAACAACTCCATTCCCAAATAGGTCACACTCTGAGACAACAAGGGTTAGAATTTCAACATATTTTGGGAGCTAAAATTGAAATAGCAAATTGTAAGGTGTTGATTTCTTGCTAAGTTAACATGCTGAATAGGTAAACAGTTTGCAGGCAGTCATTCAAGATCCAGATTGATAAAAGCTCTATCATCTTCAAAACATGGTTTCAAGAGTCATAATAGAAGTTATGGACATGTCAGATATCAGAAGTGATAAAGGACATAGAGGACAAGAGCAAAAGGTTCTTATAAGCCAGATGTGGAAATGACACCTCTAAATCTTGCTAATATTCCATTGACTAGAATGGTAAAGAAGCTTGGCAAATGTGGCAAATGTGGTCTAGCTGTCTGTAGAGGAGGAAAAGAAGAATATGGATTTTTCTGAGGAAAAAGGAATTTCTGCCACTCCTCTATCCAATGGCACCCTAGGGCATTTTTTGAGAGAATGTGGCTATTTTCCTATATGATTGGGGTTACTGTGTCTTCTGGTTTCTATAGGACTACCTTGGTTTACGCCTGTTGTCTCAGAAAAAATATTAATTGCATTTCCTCTCCCTCTCAAAAGTGAACTGATTTGGATAATAATTTATATGGTCACCCTACCAGTGAGAATAAAGTCCCAAGGATAAGGGAAGGTAAAGGAGAGAATCCCCAATACACACCTTTTTGTAAAAGAATATATCAACTTGCTGTGCTCCTCAAGGAAAAACATTTCATTTAATATGTTTCCAATTCTACCAAAATGATTCTTGACAAGATTCTGGATCATATGTCTTTAGCCTCCCCATAAACCAGAATGATTGAAAAGTTATTTAAGACATTTTAATAAAGTTTAAGCATATACCTGTCTAGAAACATGCCCTTTAAAAATGTAATTTCTGATCTGAGAAAAATAGATTTGGAGGCACGTATATGATACTTTTATCTGCACTCAAAATAAATATATCTTGGGTACATTCCAAGTGAAAGTTTTCGATGAGTGATCATTGAATATATCATTCATATATCATAATGAATATATAATCCCGGAAAGGGTTGCCTAACAGAGATCTGGTGCCAGGTCCCTGAACTATTGTAATTCTGCTTATCTGAGTTGAACATAGCTTTACTTTGCTTATAAAAGTACATGTTAAAGTCTTAAGATTGCCCTTGATATTTCTTTACTCTTCTTGGAATTCCTCATCATAATGAAATGTTCCACTCGCTGTATGTACAAAGTACCCTCTCATTTTTTAAATTAGTCAAAATATAAAGAGAACTAAAACTCAAAAGAACTCATTTATCTTTTGCTACACCTCTGTGGAGTGCTTCCACAGCTTTGTTGCCAATCCGTTGGTACAAAAGAACTCACAAACCTTCAAATTTAAACTTTAATTCTCTTGTAGATAATTCAGGGAAGCCTGTGAAAATCCTTATAATGGGTAATAAGATTTAACTTAGCTTTCATAGAAGAGTCAGTTAAAGTAATCAAGTCTATATATACATTCGTACCTTTTATAAGTTGCAATTCACAAAAGAATTCAAGTCTATGTGTGAAAGGCGTGATTGAGAATATGTTTCCAATTAAACATTTTACCAAGGTCAATGTACTTTTTTTTATCACAATCTTCTTTCTCAGAGGTTACATGTGAAGGTTTATAGTCATCACACATTCTTGTCAGTATCTGTCAACTCACAATGAAATACAGCTGAAAAGGCTTTGGACTATTCACTGGCCACAAACAGAAATTTTTTGAATGTCCTTCTGAGTCTTACATAAGTCTCCTGTGGTATTATGCTGTAAGAAGAATCTTACTCAACCTTACTATTGCCTGAAGATTCAAAATAGTTTGACTATCCTTGATAGCTAGCTATGAAAAAGGAGATAGTATTTTGCACAGTAATAATAATGCTGTCAGTGGTTTCAAATGTAACACACTTAAAAATAACTCTTCATTTACAATCATAAATATATTATACACTTAATATCCTATAAATTTGGATCATAAAAATATGCTCAATACTCATGCCACAGGTTTTCCTGCCTATAGAAAGCACTTAGACAAATTCTTGATTACAGAATGAGGAAAGGAAGGAAGGAAGGAAAGGGAGAAAGAAAACATGGTTAATTTATGGTAACACTAGGTATTATACTTTTGCTTTTAGCACTGTGGAAAAAAGCTAGAATATTATACCAGAAAAAATGAATTTATATCAATAATTTGGCTGACATGTGCTTTATATCTACTGTAACAGCAATTAACATTTCCTCCAGTGACATAATTTTCAAAAGTTTTTGAGTCATTGAGATGGATAATTAGTGGTTTATATTAATAGAGATATTTATAATCTAGATATTAATAATTATGACAGTCATTTATTTAATAATCACTTTGTTCTGCACAAGTCTCTAGATTTTCTGAGCACATATTTTGGAAGAATACTTTAGAATATAATTTTCTCATTTTTAGTAGCTTAACTCTCACTGAGGTGCAATTTTTTTTCTAAGGATGTAAATAAAATCAATTAAGATGTGTAGAATGAGTAATGTGTATGATTTGAGTTCCAATGAAGCATGAAAATAAAGCAATATTGGACATTTGTTTGATACATGTCTCACAAGCAGATTTTAGATGTTTTATATTTTTAAAAAGAAAACACATTATTAAGAGTTAAAACAAGTTTTAAAAAAAAAGTCTGTTTATAAGATTTAAGGAAGAAAAAGTATCACCTTCTAAACCTTCTTTTTTAGATTTGAGTATGAATTGCTTTTGGATTTTGGACACCAAGATCTCATGTGCAAAACTGGTTATAAACTTCATCTTGTTTCTTTCGTCTTTCAATTGTGCTCTAGAAAATGTTTTCAATTCCTCTCCAGCTATTCCTGCCTAAATCCACCATTCCTTTATATATATTCTGCCTGATAAAAACAAAATCATAAATACAGATGCCAAATAATGGCATTCATATTTTTTATTTTCTTTTAATTTTATTTATCTTTTGATCCCCTTCATTTTTAACTACTCCACCCTAATCAGTACTAACATTGTATTATCTTCCCTGATTGGGAAACTGTGTGTTATCATAGTATTATTATTGGTGTTGTGATGACAGCGACGCAGTCAATATGTGTTAAGCATCCTTATTATCCAGGTACTGTGCTGGGTGCAGAGATATGTGAAGAAAAGATCCTGGGCTTTCTTAGTCAGATAGACTTGGATCCCACAGTCAGGTACTTTGTTTACTTCCTTTGTGTATGCTCTGAGTAAGTCCAAGTTTTTCTGAGATTATTTTCTCTGAATCTCAGCTTCCTTATTTTTATCATATTTAAAATTTCATAAAGATTTGAATGAACTTATCCTGAAGAATAAATGAAACATCAACTTGAAATGTGCAGAAAGGAAACACTCTAGTATTAGTTCCTGTTCATTCTTGCTTTCTGCTCTCGTGCATTTCATTCCCTTCTTTTCTTTTCATGATTACACTGCAGAAGTTTATAGATTTTCTCACTATCTACTCACTATATTTTTATAAGAACTCATGAAGAACCAGAGGATGTTCATTCTATTTCAAGGACTTTACTATCAAAGAAATGTCTACATTTTCTCCTGAATTATTTCTACTGTGCTTCTGTGGTTTATATTCAATGTACTTTGTCTTTTTTTTTTTTTTAATTTCGTGCTTTCCAGATTCCATTTGCTGCTTTGTAGTAGGAATTTTGCTTATAATGCTTTTTGTCTATGCTCTGGATTACTCTGAATAGGGCATTTTTTTCAGTGCTCATTCTCTACTTATTCATATGTTTCAGGTCACTGGATGTTTTAAAGGAAAATCCTGTGGCTTTCTAGTCCCTGTCTCCTATAAATGCTCTTGTTTTCTACTGATTTCCCTGACCACGCAGGAAACATATTTCTACTTTTTCCTAGTCCTTTCTGTGACATTCAAGTTGTAATTATTTTTAAAACATTTTTTTCATGGAACAATACAGTAAACATTTGGAAGCATTGCACAATGTTCTTAAGGGCTACGTACGTATGACGTGTTATAAAACTACCACCATCTTGGTATATATTTTCGCTGTCACAAACATCTGATGTAAACACCTCTGAAGCTAAACTTTTGTACATATTTAAGGATGCAGCTTGTCAGTTGAAAAGTTATCTTTTATTAGGGATGCCTACCTCATTTTTATATGTTTTTCAAATATTATTTTTCTAGTTTGTTCTTTTTATCCTTGGTTATTTTGCTTTTGCTGTTTCTATAATTTGTTTTAGTGAACTAAAGTTGGAAACGTTTTTTGTTCAAGCTTACCAGCTTTTTGTTTTTTTATAACCTTAGAATATTGGGAATATTTTCCTCACTTATAATTATGTAAGTATTCATCAAGAATATAATTCTTTTAGTAATATCATGGTTTCATTTTTTAAAATATTTAAATGTTTAATCCACCCAGGATTTATTTTGGCATATATAATTAAGTGGAGTCCTAGGTTTCTATGTATCAATAAAAACACTATCTTTAATTTTCACACTGATTTCAAATGCAGCTCTTAACGAGTGGTGTATGTTTGTGCATGCACATACACACTTGCATCCATATAAATATACATCTGCTTTCAGAATTTCTATGTTCTGTTTCTCCATTTCTTCTTGTGCCAGCTTTATATCATTTAATTATTATAGTTTTATCATTGTGTGTGTATGTGTGTGTGTCTGTGTGTGTATACCCACATGTCTCACCACATTACTATTCACTCTCAAATTTGTCTTCATTAATTTCTTCTTGTTTTTCATCTTTGAGATAAACAGTTAAATGAAAAAAATTGAAAAGGTTTTCATTTAGCTATTATATTTGAGAAATTGGTATTCTTACACATAAGATTATAACATATTTTTTATTTCTTTCAGTTCTCGGATTAAGTTTTTCTTTATATAGTGTTTTTATAATTTAATTTTATTTCTTTTTTTGTATGAGTTTTTTTAAATTTTATTTTCTAGATATTTAATTATAATTGTATGCTAACTATGAGCCTGTAAATACATGCAAGTATTTTACAGGTGTTGGAGTCAGAATCCAGCGTCAAACTCTTAACAACTATACTAAAAGTTATGTTGCCTTTCTTCACTCTCGTATTTCTCCACAGCACTGTAGACCAGGTTCCTCTAAGTTGCTAAAATTTAAGCAGAAACAGTTTTCACTACTATTTCAACTCGAAAACACAAAAGCAGGAACAAAAACCAAGTAAACAAAAAGCCTAAATATATTTTCTAGATGTAGAAGTTACTGCCTCAGACCTTTCATCTAGAAAGGGGCTTTTAAAAAGTACATAACTCTTATACCACATCTTTAAGAGTTATGCAGCTATCAAAAGAAATGAAATATTGCCGTTTGCAATGACATGGATGGAACTGGAGGGTATTATGCTGAGTGAAATAAGTCAATCAGAGAAAGATAATTATCATATGATTTCTCTGATATGAGGAACTTGAGAGTCAGGGTGGGGGGTCATGGGTGGCAGGGAGGGAAAAATAAGGAAACAAGATGGGGTGGGGAAGGAGACAAACCATAAGAGACTCCTAATCTCACAAAACAAACTGAGGGTTACTGGGGGGTGGGAGGGTAGGGATAGGGTGGATGAGTTATGGACATTGGGGAGGGTTTGTGCTTTGGTAAATGCTGTGAAAGATGTAAGCCAGATGATTCACAGACCTGTACCCCTGGGGCAAAGAATAAAAATAAATAAATAAATAAATAAATAAATAAAAATTAAAAAAAAAAATATATAACTCTTAGTTTTTTGTTGTGAAGATTAAAAGGATCATCAAGAAAAGTATATACAGTGATGTGGCAATAACTGTTAATTTTGTCATCGATATCATCATTAATATTTTTAGAAAATCTTATGTCATTTATATTGTCTATTGAATTGTCCATTTGAGTTAATTAAATGTTTTTTATTTCCAAAGGTAGAAACCCAACTCTCATGATCTTCATTCCAAAACTCCTGGAGAATGGAATCAGTAGCAGCTTTAGTAAGATGTTGATGTATTATGTCCAGATAAGAAAGATCATAAAGCAACCTACTAGCTGTTATTGTAACCATATTCTATAGACTTTTAAAATCTATATATGTAATTTATATGTATAACATATGAACAATGTATTTATTATTTTCAGATGTTTTTACACATTTTTACTTGTTTTCTTTGAGTTTGAAATGTGCCATTTTTCTAATCTATTAAGTTGAATGCTTAATGTATTTTACCTATTTCAACATTAAAAGCATTTAAAGCTACAATTCTTGTTTTTCTGAATATGGCCATTTGAACAACTCACACAAGTAGATAAGAAGAGTTCTCAAAAGCATTATCACATAAAATTAAATTGTAGATTCAGTTTTCTTTTTGAAGGAAGAGATATTTAGAGGCATAGCTTTCTAAAATTCTTCAGTCATTTAAAAGTAATTACTTGTTATTTCAAATTTTATTGGATTTATGTCAGAGATTTTGTCTACAGTATCAATTTCTGAAAATGTTTTGAGATATTGTGGCATGATCAATTACTTTTCAATGTTCCATCTTCAAATATACATTTTTAAAAAATTGTTAATTTACATTTTTAATTAAAAAACTTTAATAAACGTCCTTATCCTTTTATCTTCTCTCTTTGAAGGAAGTGTTACCATTTTTAACCTGATAACTTCTGTTTTAAATGGCCATTCACTAATTTACACAGAAAATGGCCATTATAAGCTGTATTACTTTCTGTCCATGACAACTAATCCTATAAGCTTTTTGTGCTTGTATAAAAGGTAATAATAATAATAAATAGCTATAAGTTTTGAGCCTTAAAAATTTGTTAATTCCCACACATATTTCTTCTAACAACAGTTTGAAGTACATATTACATAATCACCATTTCACAAGTGGGGTAACTACAATTTATAGAAATTAAGTAACTAGTAAGTAACAGATCCTTTATTGGAAACTAGTCTGACAATAAATTCCATAAACTTATCCATGATAAAAATATACTTTAATGTCAACAAGTAAAATATAACCATAATAAAGTAATAAAACTCAATATTATGAGTAATAATGTGCACTAGTTCCATAATTTTAACCAGAAAGTTTATATTCATCCCCCATCTAGTAATATAGCTTGTGGCTCCGAAAACAAAAAAGAAAAACATATAGTAGCTAATTCTATATTCTGTCTTTTCCAAAAAATGAAACTAGAAAATTTAAAATAGATAAATTTCCTCAAGGAAAAATACTGTTGATATCCTGGTCTAATTTTATTGTATTTTTTCACCTTAAGTTTTTTGTTACTATGAAGTCTAAAATTACAAATCCTGGGGTGAAGAATTCAGCCTTTTGCTTAATTTTAACAATTCTTCAAGAATACCTCTGTTTTCCTCAAATAGTAGTTTTCAGTTGGTGGTCTTTGAAACATCACTGTATATTATTCAACGTTATATGATTTAATATTTCAATGATTTTATGATTTAATATTTTGAGCAGTTAAAAGTTATGGATAGTAATCAACTAATAAACTGTCGAACTGCTTTTAGACAGATACTGAGATTCTAAAGCTGGTTGTCCAGTTATAAATGCTTGTCTAGTTCACTCTTTCTATACTACCCTGCATTTTTTGTTTCTGTCTCTGCTTTTTCTCTCTTGCTCTCAATCTTCCTTTTACCTCTTCTCCTTCTATTCTTCCTTAAATGGAATTCTAAGGAAATGAAATATATAGTTATAGTTTGATGTCATCACTAAGTGTTATGTCTTCTATTACTCATTTAAAAAAATTAAGTAAGTGGAAGTTGATACTTCTCTTTACAAAAGGAATTCAAATAAGGAGATATCAATAGATGGCATTTTTGGCGAAACACTGGTTTTCGGCAACTCTAAATCTAGCCCTCATCTATAGCAATGAATAAGTCATTAATACTCATTTTCTTATACCCTCTTTTTGTACTTTAAGTCTATTTTGATGCAAATGCATTCTATCTCAACTAAATTTTAGCAAAGAATTTTTGTGCTCTTCAGAATTCCAACTATTTCTCCAGTGCTGTAGATGAAAATCACATATTTTCACCATTATAGTCATCAAATTCTCTTTCTTTATGTATAGATCATTTCCAGCTTGACATAGGTAACTGCTGAAAAGGAGTACAGCATACTAAATTTCTTTATATAAGGCTTCTACTGGTGACACAATTGCTTCCCTGTTTCAAGACCTTTATGATTCTAGGTTTGCTCCTCTTTCCCTCTATCACTGAAAGATAAAAATTGTAAAAATGTCTACAGTTAGGCTCAGGAGATGCTCTAATAGTTTTTAATACTAAAGGTACTGCCTCTAGACATTGTTACACAGGTAACAAAGTACAAGGTAAGCTTCCATTGTTATATGAAATATATTTCTTTTTACTCTCCCCTATCTTTTTTCCCTCAAATGCACTACAAATTTCCTTTATATCATATCATGATAGAGCAGCTTCTTTGATGCAGTTGACAGAATGAAAATAAAAAACTTTTATGTCTAAAGATAGCTTTTGCCTAAACTCAGCTAAGCTAGTAGTTCTCTATTAAATAATACTGTAGAGATTTTAAATTAAAATATTTTAACTCATACACTTCTATTTTTTGTGATTATAACTGCATTGGTCACTTCAGACATCATGGTAAAATATTAAAAGTACAGAATTTTTGAAATATTTTCTTATATACTTTTAACAGTATGTCTTTATTATAATGCTATTTCCACACCCAGAAATTCTGCATATATTTTTTTAAGATGTTATTTATTTATTTGTGAGAGAGATGGAGAGAGAAAGTGCATAAGCAATGAGGGGGGCAGAGGGAGAGAGAGAAACAGACTCCCTGCTGAGTGGGAACTGAACAAGGGGCTAGATCCTAGGACCCTGAGATCATGACCTGAGCCAAAATCAGATGTTTAACTAACTGAGCCACCCAGATGCCCCAGAAATTCTGCCTTTTAGAAAGGCAGATTTTATATTTTAACCAGAGCTTAATCCAGGCATAATATTGAAACTTCAATGAAAGCTATTTAAGTTTTTAAAATTAATTGGATAACTATATTAGATATATCACTAAAATTCCAAGATAAAGATATATAAGTTAATTTTTTTAACTTACTTATTTCTACTTTTTTCTGATGGAATTGTTTTTATTGGCTAATATGTCAAATTATCAAGTAGACTAGAAATATATATGTATATATACGTAATATACATTACATAAAGCTGTGAATCTTGTTTTTCTTTCTACAACACATACTTTTATTTGTGTGCTACTACATAGATAAGGTAAATTTCAGATTAAGTATAATTCCTTGCTCACTACTTGTAACTTTACCTTTTTCTGTTAACTGAATTATAACATACCAGAGTGTGTGATTGTGTATACCTATTTAAGTTGTCTTAGGATATCATATAAATCTTTTGGAGGCATCAAAGGCACTCAATTACTTATTCCAAAGCTCTTTCTGAACTAAATCCCTTCCCTACAATCAACTGAACGAGTATATTGGACACTTCTTGAAAATCCCCTACAAAATTGAACAAATTGGAGCTATTTGTGGTTTTGTTTGCTGATATTCAGATTGGTAGTAGTAGATGTCTTTCAGGAATTCACTGAAGTGGCAGTGTACAATGGCAGAAATAGATTGCTCATTTGCTTGATGGATGGGCACAGAAAAGCAAGCAGTGTATGGAAGATTTTCCCAAAGGTCGCTGCTTCTTATGGCTATGGAGTGTGAATGGTGGAATCACTTTGTCAGGCTATTAAGTGACTTGGCTGCTAAATTGGAAGCAATAATAGCTAATGCTGGGCAAGAGATTCAGAGATGCCATGCATACTCTGTTTCTGCTCTCTTACCCAAGAAAGAACCCACTGCACCAAATTTACATTTCTGTCATTTAAATCTATGTTTCTATAATGACAATATGGCATACATTAAATCTCCTCAAAAGTGCAAAGTTTTCTATTAAATGTCTAATAATAAATATCTCCATACCATAATGATAGTTTGATGTTCTATTTAGTTTGGCTTCATGCTGAAAGCTTTCAAGTCATTTTTTTTTTAATGAAAGTTCTGGCACAAATGTATAATGATTCTGAGTTACTGACCTTAAGCAATCAATGTTCTTCGTGAGGGCAATTTAATGTACTAGTCATGGTAGTGATATCACTTGGCTCAGATATGTTTGTTTGGAATATGTAGGCTCCATTTTGAATTCACAGGAACTGATTATAGTATAGATCTGCTCTATCAGATCATAGTTACTCAGGAACTATGGTAATGTGTACTTCACGATGCATAAATGGAATTATCAGTTTATAATTCCATCTATCTCTTTTAACTTTGAAACATTAGAAAGACAAACTCTGTCTCATCTTCTCACCCAATTCTAGTCAACATTTGATTTAGCAGTCTTAGATCTCTTGAGATGAAAAGGTTTTAAAACTTTATTAATTATACAAAATAATTGATAATATTTTCTATTTCCAATATGTTAATTTTCCCAAAAATATCTAAAATTCTATCCCTACCACATAACTTTCCTTTTTTCTGCTGATGAGTTATTTAGTCAATACATTTCTACCATCACCCTTTAAAAAGAATCATTGCTTAGTATTTGCCCTGAAGCAATTTGTGCATACCTCATAATATCATATATTTTGTTGAATAGATGGTCCCTGGATTTCCTAGTACTCAATTATGCATATGCATACATTTTAGGCACTGAAGTACCAGTAATTTATGTGCATAATTTTAGTTAGTTAGATCTTCTCCACAAGAGCTCTGTGTATTTGAGAGTAGGAAACACACTGATAGTCAACTTTATTTACAGTTAATGTATTCCAATCAGTCTAGTAATGGAAGTTTGTAATACCTTAACTATATGTATCAACTAGAGATGATGATACTAGATTTTATATTTTATTAAATAATAGACTATTTAAGAAAATAGTGTCCTATAAAGAGGAAAAACACTGTTCTTTAAAAATGTACTTTGGAAATGGAACAAAGATCTCTTTTGAGTACCTATAAATTTTAAGAGAAAATGCACAGGGTGTAAGAAAATTAATGCTGTTTACTTTAGGGTAGTGTGTGTGTGTGTGTGTGTGTGTGTGTGTGTGTGTGTGTGTGTGTTGTGTACCTATGCCAGACTCCCAGAAAAAACCTGGTACTTACCTATTATTATATAGATATTTTATTGTTGAATTTAAAATCCACTTGTTGAAATACAAAGAGACATATTTTTATTTTGTGTTTTACTGCAAACTATCCTGTGGAACTTCAACTTACAAAACATAAACTAATGTGTGAAACCAATGCAGTCTAAATTGACAGATAAAATTATATACAGGCTGGCAAATTCAAAGTAAATTAAGGTAAATATAAACTCTTGAATGGCGAAGTGCCTTCAATATCTTTGTAGTCTTCTGTTCCTGAAATATTTATTATTATTATTATTATTATTATTATTTGTTATACATAATAAGCATTAATAAATATTTGGGGAATAGATTTCATTTAGGGCAGAATTATGTGTTTTTTCTTCATAATAGACCATGAAATAATAAAACTACAGGAAAAGTTTAGACCGATTAGCTGAATATGCCATAAAAACAAACTCTATTTGAAGAAGAGGTTTTGAGCAGCATTTATACCATTGGTATACATATTTCATACAGGAAATAGGATCACAGATCTCTGCTCCAATTCATTTTCTCAAGACAGGAAATAAGTCCATATCTTCTTGGCCTGAGAAGCCAGATCCATTATTTACTAGCTATTATCCCAAATATATAATCTCTACTTTTTTTGGTCTTGGTGAATTATTGTATAGCATGAAGACAAATATTGATTAATTCTTTTAAGAAGAAGACTTTTTCAAACATCTTCCCAATTCCACCTCTATAAAATTCCTGTTACATAACTGTAAAATGAGCAATGTCCACCTGTGCTATTTTTTAAAGGAATGGAGAATGACAGGAAATAAATTAGATGAACTGCTTCTGAATCATTTAACTACTTCAGAACTCAGGTCTATGAGTGATAGAAGGCCAATTCCAATTAGTACCTAAAGCAGACTTTTCCTGAATCTTTTCAGCTGACTTACCCATAAAGGAGAGTAGTTAAAGGGAAATAATGGACCAGATTTTCACCATTGAAAGAGAGAAAGAGAGTGCCTTGTATCTGGGCCAAACATTTGCTTTGAGACTGTTGGTAACTTGCCACTCCATAAGGTGGGAAAAGTAATCTCTGCCAAGAAATGGTCAAAGCATTATGTTACAAACCTCTCACTGGAAAGAGCTAGAATCAATGAGAGATTGGCCCTAGGGCTAAGGATTACTTTCATCCTTCATATTCATACAACTCAACTATACAGAACCCTTCTTTATTTAGCTCTGTATGACATTAAACATCATACTTGAAAACTTTAATCTTTAGGTGTGATCGGAAGGGGCAGTCAAATAAACATTCACCCCAACTTAAGTATTTGACAGAGTCAGAGACTTCATAGTCAGCAGGCAAGTTGCTCTGCCAAAAATCAAATGAATCAAAGAACTTGCCAAGGAACCAGCTAGTGGGAAGGGAGTGTGCAGGCAGCCATCACAGAGCCCAAGTCTGCTCCTAGAAAATCTGTTCAAGGGCTTGGCATCTGAGGATTAGCCTGGCAGCTGCCAAGTGTTTGGCCACAGCTGTTAGTTTGGGGGGATAAGCTGAAGTACACAAGAGTGAAAGGGAAAAAACGGTAAAAAATCCAGCAATGCCAAAAAGATCTGAATGCAAAGTGATTTGTTTTCTTGCTGTTGTAATACTCAACCAGTTTTTAGTGGAGGAGGTTAGGCTTTTCTGAGTTGTTACAATGCACCACTGGAAAATGATAAGCCACTGTATTTAACTAAAGTGAATTCTGCAGTGCTCTTTGAAAATATAATTCTTGATGTTTTGGCAAATCCAAAAAAATGTACCAGGCAAAGATAGTTGGAGTATCTTCTTTCTAGTCTTCCCTCCACAAAAGCACCAGCTGACTTAATGCCAACCTATAGCAATACAAGGACTCCTTCATGGGTGCTTTCCATTTTTCCTCTTAGATTAAGCTCCAAAAGATAAGCTTTTTCTCTTCACCCATTTCCTCAACACTAATCTTACATGAACTTCATCATCACACATCTATTTCCTCCTCTAAAATTGTTACAAAAGTAAAGTATAGTATCATTATTGTTAAGGGACTTATATTAGCAAAGGCATATGCTATTTCCAGGTCAGGGTAACACCTTCGGGTTTTAGAGGTAAATATAATAAAGTATGGAATTATTAAAAGTAGAATAGTCACCTCTCTAATATCTAAAACAATGAATACCAAAATCAAGCTCTTTTTGAAAATCCTTAACAATATGTGGGAACTTAAAATGTGTAGTAGCTCTTATCAGATTCTTACTGCCAGGCTTTCCTTCATTAGATACCATGTAGTCTGTTAATAATCTGAGTTCCTTGGGGATTTTAACACTTGGGACAATTCTCTTAAAATGTGGTGAAGATAACTGCTTAACTAAGGAGTTCAGGAAAATCTGAGCTAACAATAGAAAGATAAGATCCAAAGCCAGATATTGTATACCAAGGACTGCCCACATGGACCATTCACAAGTAGCATAATCAGAAAACTTCCCATAATGTCTTGGGAAGAGAGTTACTCTTTTCATTATAATGTTGCTTGTGAGTATTTGAGGTAATATTTAAGGTTTTTATTTTTAATGAAAGTACATTTAATTCATGCCTATTAGTTTGTGTCAATAATTTCTTAAACTATCCAGAAATCATTCAATTAGATGCTTGCTCTTTTGGCTAGTGTCAAAGGCAAACTTAACTTTTGAAGAATTGAAAATTTAAATGGATGGAGTATTTGGGGAAGTTTAGATTGTCTAGAATGAGGAAGGGGGACCAAGCCCATGGGAAGCTTAAAATAATTGCAGTCTTCATCTCTTCAATTCAAAAAACTAAAATATAAACTATGTCCCCAGAATGCACCAATCACTAGGAATACCAAAACATATAAGAAACTCCCCTTCCATGATATAGTAAGTACCATTTTTGTTATAATTACAGTAATAAGAAGAACTCTGCACTGATGAAAAGAAAGAAGAAAATTAAAAAGGAACAAAATTTTCTCCTTGTAAAGAAAACTCTGAGGATTTGCCTTCAGCAACTTTCCTATACATCATACAGCAGTGTTAGCTATAGTTATCATGTTGTACATCACATCCCTAGTACTTACTTTTCTTATAAAAGGAAATTTGAAGCTTTTTTCCTCTAGTTTCCCCCTTTTCCCCAATTTCTCCCTCTGTTAACCACAAGCCTGAACTATTTTTCTATGAGTTTGGTCAAATATCTGTTTTTTGTTTGCTTGCTTATTTTGTTTTTAAGATTTCACATATAAGTGAAATCATACAGTATTCATCTTTTGCTATCTGACTTATTTCACTTAGCATAATGCCTTCAAGATCCTTCCTTCCATGACATTATAAATGGTAGGATTTCCTTGTTTCTATGGCTGAATATATGCTACAACTTCTTTATTCATTCATCCACTGATGAAAATTAGGTTGTTTCCATGTCTTTGCCATTGTAAATAATGCTGCTATAAACATGGGGGTGTAGATATCTTTTTGAGTTAGTGTTTACATTTCCTTTGGATATAGTCCCAGAAGTAGAATTGCTGAATCATATGGTAGTTCTATTTTTAATATTTTGAGGATCCTCCATACTGTTTCCCATACTGGCTGTACCAATTTGCAATTGTACCAACATTTCATGAGGGTTTCCTTTTTCCACATCCACACCAGAATTTGTTCTCTTTGTCTTTTTGATGATGGCCATTCTAACAGGTATGAGATGATATCTCTTTATATATTTTGAATATTAATCCCTTATCGGATACATCATTTGCAAATATTTTTTCTCATGTTGTATTTTTACTTTGTTGATGGTCTCTGTCCCTGTGCAAACCTTTTTTTAGTTTGTTGTAGTCCCACTTGTTTATTTTGGTTTTCTTGCTTGTGCTTTATATGTCATATCCAAAATTTTATTACCAAGGTCCATGTCAGGGAGTTTTATTCCTATTTTATTCTAGGGCTTTCATGTTTTCAGGTCTAACACATTTAAGTCTTCAATCTATTTCAAGTTAATATTTATGCGTGGTATAAGTTATGGGCCCAGTTTTTTCTTCTACATATAAATATCCAATTATTCTAGCACGATTATTGAAGGGATTATCTTTTCTCCCTCCTATGTCACCATCTTGGTGATGTCATTCTTGCAAAGCATTTTAAAGTGTGGTATTGCATTTAATGCTTATAGATATCCAGCAATGTGGATATTATTTCCATTTATTCTGACATCAAATTCTATAAATCTATCTTAATGATGAACATGCATTATAAATTTTATTCAGCCTTAATATAATAGTATCATACAAAAAGGGGCTTTTATGATGATAAAAATTTAGATGTCTTGCTCTCAATTTGGTTATAATTCTGCATCTAAAAGTATTTCTTTTGATATTAATTTTCAGAGTGCAATTTATTCTACATTTTAAAAGCAGCAATATTTGGGGAAAATCTATGATATTCTTCTTTTTTCTCTCTCTCTGTCTCCTTTGTCTCTCTCTCTTCCTCTTCCTCTCCCTATCATTTTCTCTATCACTCTCTCTTCCCATCTCCTTCACCCTTTCCCTCTTTCTTCCTATCATTTTTTTTTAAATCAAGCATTTGACATTTACTTAAGTACTCAAAATATTCATCTGTTCGGGGGAGATTAGAAGTTGTTACAGAACAGGGGCTCCTGGGCAGCTCAGTCAGTTAAGCATCTGACTCTTGATTTTGGCTCAGGTCATGATCTCAGGATCATGAGATTGAGCTCCAGGTGGGGCTCCTTGCTCAGTAGGAAGTCTTGAATTCTCTCCCTCTTTTTCTGCACCTCACCTTGCATGCATCTTCTCTCTCTATCTCTCAGATAAATAAATAAATCTTTTTAAAAATGTTGTTATAGAACTAAAACACAGTAAAAGTTGAGGTAATGTTCCACTTCTGGCATACAAAGGCAAGACTTCAAAGTAGGAAAATGGAATATTATCTTGAGAAAGGAATGCCACACAACTCTCTCTCTCTCTCTCTCTTTTTTTAAATTTGTCAAAGTTCAAGCCTAGAGAATCTGGTTCATAGAGTTCTTCCAGAAAAATAACTTGTTCGCCTCTAATAAAAAATCAAGGAAACCAACTCCTCAATGGTAGAGTCAGGTAAAGAAATATGATATAAGCTGTGATCATTACAAATATCAATAACTGTCATAACACAGACTCTAGTTATTTAGAATAGACATTTGCCATACTACAGTACCAGTTTTATAGTCCCCAACTAGTTCAAAATAAACCTTTTATTTCTGGATAAAGGAGATGTCCAGTGAGAGTCCACAGGACTGGTTGATTGGGTGCTTGACAATACTGGGGATTTTAGAGCAATGGACTTTCAAACTATAGGACATTATTTCAATATTTTACCAACTGGTTTGATCTTAATGTTGCGTACCATTTTTAGTAGGAAAATAAATAATACATAATAAATGAATCAGATACCCCACTGTTTGGGCAAAACCAAAAACAGAACATAGAAACACATAAGAGAGACTAATCAATAGCTATTTTAGACTTGAGGCTCTCTGACTTGGTAACATTTGAATTGAAATCTTGATGATAAGGAAAGAGCACTGGAAAAGTATGAGGACAAATATTCTAGGAGATGTAACCAGCAAATGCACTATGTGATTTTAAAATAAAATCAACAAATATATTCATTTGTCTATAAACACTTAGCAACTAATATGAAAATATTATACTGTGAAGATGCTAGAGTGAAAGAAATGGGTAAGAGCTAGGAGAATGAGGAATGCTATCAACAGCAGAGAGGTTAGGGAATTACAGTTAAAAGTATAAAACACTATGGAATTTGAAGGCAAATTCCTTCAAAGAGAAGGAACAAATTAAGAGGAACTCTTAAGGGCGCCTGGGTGGCTCAGTGGGTTAAAGCCTCTGCTTTCGGCTCAGGTCATGATCTCAGGGTCCTGGGATCGAGGCCCGCATCTGGCTCTCTGCTCAGCAGGGAGCCTGCTTCCTCCTCTCTCTCTGTCTGCCTCTCTGCCTACTTTGTGATCTGATCTCTCTCTGTGTGTCAAATAAATAAATAAAATCTTTAAAAAAAAAAAGAGGAACTCTTAATTTCTCAATGAGGTGTCATTAATTATAATAAAAAATAGGATTAGGATTTCCCTATTGTAGGTGAATCAGATGCCTGGTTTCAAGGTGCCAAGTATGAGCCTTTTAAAGTATGAGTATGTTCAACTATGAGATTAAGTATTTGCAACCATTTGGTTCATAACCTCTTGTATCTATGCTCTTGAGCATTTTTCTATGACAATGAATCTGAGTTTGGCCATGCAGTTTGCTTTGGCCAAGTCAATGTGATTGTAAGCATAGACTTTTAAATCTCTTGCATATTGGGGCTTACTTTCTCTTGACGCTTTGGAAACCTGAGATCAGTATATGGAGAAGTTCAGCTAGGCTACTAAAAAAGAAGAAACCACTTCGAGAAAGAGACCCAGCCAAGACCCCCAAGAATTTACCTACCACAGGCTCTATTTGAGCAAGTCAAGCCAAGAAGAACCACTCAGTCGATGTACTGAATCATGGGAAATATGGTGGTTGCTATCATAAGTTATTGTTTTGTGGCAGTTTTAATACAGCATAAATTCATTAATACTGGGCCAAAAGAGGGGGGAAATGTGTGAGTAGCAAGCATCTGACATAAAAGTGAAGTATATTGTGAAAAAAATAAAAATAGCTAGAAGCCTGTATCCTTAGAGAGTAACTATATCAATAACAAGATAAACTGCCAAAAAATTTAATTCACCTCAATTCCAATTTAAGAAAAATAAAATAAGGAGTATGAGTTCTGTGCCAGATATGGTGTTAAGTGCTAGAATATAAAAACAAAAGTCCCTCTCCTGAAGCAGTTCAGAGATTCAGGATGTAGTGGGTGGGACAGGGTATGGTGGTAAGTCCTATGTTGTTAATGAATCATTTCAGCCTTATGCCAGTTCTCAAGGACCAGGATTCCCCAACTCAAAGTCTTTTTTTTTTTAAGATTTTATTTATTTATTTTTCAGAGAGAGAGGGAGAGAGCACAAGCTGACAGAGTGGCAGGCAGAGGCAGAGAGAGAAGTAGGCTCCCTGTGGAGCAAGGAGCCCGATGTGGGACTCAATCCCAGGACCCTGGGATCGTGACCTGAGCCAAAGGCAGCTGCTTAACCAATTGAGCCATTCAGGTGTCCCTAAGTCCCTATGAAAACCACATTTCTCTTTTCTCCTCTAAAAATAACTTTTGTCTCACAAATTATTTATACTCTAGTAGTATATGTACAAATATTTTAAAATATTAAAAATATATTCTTCTTCACCAATTTTAGGAAAAGACAATTTTTTAGGAGTGAATATGAGTGATTTTATAGTATAATGACTGAAGGCATTATACCTATGACAGGTGTACTAATCCTTCTACTGTTCTGTTTCCTGCCCACACATTTGCCTGTACAGTACAAGACTGATCCAGAGAATAAGTACACCTTCCTCACCTACTCAGTCTTATAAAGTAGACAGTAGAACCAAATAAAAAGACTATAAAGGGGGGTGCCTGGGTAGCTCAGTGGGTTAAAGCCTCTGCCTTCAGCTCAGGTCATGATCTCAGGGTCCTGGGATCGAGGCCTGCATCGGGTTCCCTGCTCAGCGGGAGCCTACTTCCTCCTCTCTCTGCCTGCCTCTCTGCCTACTTGTAATCTCTGTGTGTGCGTCAAATAAATAAATAAAATCTTTTTTTAAAAAAAGACTACAGGGGAGCCTGGGTGGCTCAGTGGGTTAAAGCCTCTGCTTTCGGCTCAGGTCATGATCTCAGGGTCCTGGGATCGAAGCCCATATCGGGCTCTCTGCTCAGCAGGGAGCCTGCTTCCTCCTCTCTCTCTGCCTGCCTCTCTGCCTACTTGTAATCTTTCTCTGTCAAATAAATAAATAAAAATAAAAATCTTTAAAAAAATAAAAAAATAAAAAAAGACTACAAAAGGAAATATACTTTATAAAGAATATAAACTGGCAATATTTTTTACCTTTTTTTAAACAACTTTTTACCATTCTCTTCCACACAAAAAAATAAACTCTTATACTTCTTGGACATGTTCTTCTCTATACAAAAATCCAAACAGATCCCTCTTTGAAGTCCTACAAAGACATATCAGCATCTGGGGTCACTTAAAATGAGAATAAGGGAAATAAAGAACTCCTGTTCCTGCAGATTTTTACTTTTCTCCTCCGTGGTTGCAACTATTGAAATGGAGGCACCATGATGATTACTTAACACTATTCCCTTTCCATACCTTGCATTCCCTTCTTATACTCTCCATCCCTTCCCCAAATTATTATTTGCAAATAGTTTCTTTTAGTTAAGAGTTTTTCCTTAAACAACGGTCTTGTTTATGTCATAGCAGTAGGTTTTTATTTTGATGGATTAAATACACTGTAGGAAATTGAGTTTCTCACATAATTCAGTAAAAAGAGATTAGGCTTGTACACATGTATTCCTAATTCCCTAGGTGCATTTCTCTGTGGAATGCAAGTGTTTGTTTATTCTTGTCATATTTTTAGGCTCATGAGAATTCATGATCTATCCTGAAGATTGGGCTAAAAAGCAAAGATTAACTCAAATGTTTTGGCATAGAATATTTTGAAATGAACGTTCTTATAGGATGGAGAAGGAAGATATTGCTACTAAAAATGATCTGCAGGCATTTTTATAAATAAGTGAATTCTAAATGTGCTGGCCCTCTGTCTTTTCTCCCTGTCTCATTGGGTATTCCTCTCAAGTTCACAGAATCAGAATATCACCAAGATGCTCTAAGTTCTTCAGTGTGATGAGTCGTTGAATCCTATATTTCTTCAATTTCATTATAAACATTAAAAGTCATTTCCATATCACTCTTCCCATACATTCCCATCTTTTCCCAGGATCATTGTTTTTTTAAAAATGTGCACAAAAATATTTGAGGCAAAACACTCATTAATCTCTATGCTATTCACAACTTTTTACCCAGGGCCTACCATCATCCCCAGCATATAACAAACAGGCCATTAATAAATCCTTGTTAATATCACCCTGGTAGCCTGGGACGATGGTAGAGTAGGAGGATCCTAGGCTCGTTTCATCCCACAAATACACCTAGATAACACACACACTGGTGTAACTAGCCCAGAAAATAAACCAAAGACTGGCAGAGCGTACTCTACAGTTAATCATAGAGAGGAGGCTACATCTAAAAGAATAGGAGGGGCAGAATCCTGTTTGGTAACCAAACTAACCTTCGAAACTAACCACTTACAGAATAGACGCTATAGGCATAAAGGAGAGAGAGGAACAGACCCCACACCAAACATCCCAAACACAGTGGACCTACACTAGGAAAGTGAGTTCCCACAACATTTGACTTTGAAAAACAGAGGGGCTTAAACTACATGAGTTTTACAATCAGTGGGGGTTAACACTGGGAACTTTAAAAATCAGTAGGCTTAGGGTACCTGGTGGCTCAGTCAGTCGAGCATCTGATTCTTGATTTTGGCTCAGGTCATGATCTCATGATCAGATCTAGCCCCAAGTTGGGCTCCACGCTGACCATGGAGCTGCTTAAGAATCTACACAGTGAAATGTATAAGCCTGATGACTCACATACTGTACCCCCAGGGCAAAAAAAAAAAAGGCTCTCTTCCTCTTCCCTTGCCCCTTCTCCACCACCTGCATGAACACGCTCTCTCTCTCAAAAAAAAAAAAATTAATGAACTTAACTATAGGAGAGCCAGGCAGCTATAGAAAACAGTTCCTGCCCTTAAAGAGACAGCATTAAAAACAGCCCTTTTAAGAAACAGCATAGAAGTTTGAAAAGCACCTGGGGTATACCAGAAGGAGATTTATTTGCCAAACAGTGACTGCACTGGAGGTGCAGGGATCTTTAGGAGCCTTCTCAAAGAACTGGTATGTGTCATTCCTCTTCCCTACTTCCCTGCATAGATACTGAAACATCTGTAGAACCAGTGTGAACACTTGCCACTTAACTTGCTAATACTGTGTGTTTCCCACCATGATCCCCTTGGAACTTACCCACTCAACCCAAAACACTCAGCAGGAGTCCATCCAAAATTTCACCTGAGGCCTCTGTTCTGCAAGACAGTGGCTAGTACAACTCCAAAGTGACTCTTACCATGGATAGAGGGAAAGATAACCACACACAACAGTCTGCAGGCAAACATCTGATCTGGCTGTTGTGCAGGCTCACCAACAAAAACTCCACAGGGGGCCACACAAGGAAAAATCACATAGTTGGAGGTCACAGGACCTGCAACAGAAGATTGGGGGCAAACACTTGATCTGATTGCAGAACCCACCCACCAATGAAAGAATTTCAGGGGACAAGAAGACCACCCTGCAGGTCAATGTGGTGGCAATTTCAGTAAATGAGCTGAGGGAAGGTATCTAGTCTGATTCAACTATAACCCCTTAATAGCACAGACACAAAACTTTGCCCACAACAGGCAAAAAGGGCCACTGCAGCTGACTAGACTAAAAGCAAATAGGGTTTAACCACAACAGTAAGACAAATTCAACAAACATAAGAGATACCCCTGAAGTATCAGGTTCTGGTGAACAGGAAAAATTGCATTACAGAGCATAACAGGACCTCTTCTTTATAAGGCAATACTTTCAAAATCAGGAGATATACCTAACTTTCTTAATAAATAGAACACACAGAAACTTAGACAAAATGAGGAGACAGAGAAATATGTCCCAAATGAAAGAACAGAACAAAATCACAGCAAAAGAGTTAAATGAAACAGAGATAAGCAATATGCCTGATAGAGAATTCAAAGTAATGGTCATAAAGATACTTACTGGACTTGAGAAAAGAGTAGAGGATCTCAGTGTACTTTCAACAAAGAGATAAAAATTATAAAAAAGAATTGTTCATAAATTAAGAAATCAATAACTGAAATTAAAAATATATTTGATGCTAGATGGGGCATCTGGATCACTCAGTTGGTTTAGGGGCTGATCTTGATTTCAGCTCAGGCCATGATCTTGGGGTCCTGGCATAGAATCCTGCATTGGGCTCTATGTTCAGTGGGGAGTCTGTGTCAGGATTCTCTCTCTCCTTCTGCCTCTCCCCCTGCTCACTCTCTCTCTTGCTCAAATAAATAAATGTTTTTCAAAAAAATACACTAGGTGGGGGAAAAAAAACAGCAGACTAGAGGAAGCAAAGAATGGGTCAGTAAGCTGGAAGACAGAGTAATGAAAAAGCAAACAAGATAAACAAAAAAAAAGGCAAAAGAATAATAGAAATGAAAAGAGATTAAGGAAACTCAGCGACATCATCAAGCATAAAAATATTTGCATAGTAGGGATCCCAGAAGAAGAAAAGAGAGAAAAGTAAGCAGAACAATTATTTGAAGAAATAATAGCTGAAAACTTCTTGAATCTGGGGAAGGAAACAGAAATCCAGATCTAGGAGGCACAGAGAGCCCCCCGCCCCACCAAATATCAAACCAAAGAGGTCCACACCAAGACACACAATAATTAAAATCATAAAAAGCAGTGATAAAAAGAGAATTTTAAAAGCAGCAAGAGAAAAGAAAATAATTACATACAAGGAAAATTCCATGAGGCTATCAGCCGATTTTTCAGTGGAAACTTTGCAGTCCAGGGGAGAGTGGCATGATATACTTATAGTGCTGAAAGAAAAAAACCTGAAACCAAGAATGCTCTATTCAGCAAGGTTATCATCCAGAACAGAAGGAGAAATAAAGAGTTTCCTAAAGAAATAAAAGTTTAAGAAATTCAACACCGCTAAACTTACAAGAAGGGAATTCTTTGAGTGGAAAGGAAAGACCATAAACAGGTAAGAAAAGTAGAAAAGGAAAAAAATATCACAGGTACATATAAACATAATAAAAGTAGTAGATTGATCACTTATAAAGCCAGTACAGGGGTTAAAGCACAGAAGTAATAAAATCAATTATATCTATAAAATCAGTCAAGGAATTCACAAAATATATGGATATAAAGTATAATACCATTTACATAAAATGTAGGGGGAGAGGAGTAAAAAATTTAGTGTTTTTAGAATGGGCTCAAACTTAAGTAACTATCACCTTAATATAGCCTGCTATATGCAAAAGATATTATATATATATACTTAATAGTAACCACAAATCAAAAACTGTAACAGAAATGCAAAAAATAAAGGGAAAGGAACCCAAGCATATCACTAAAGAAAAGTCATCAAACCACAAGAGAAGAGAGAAAGAAAAGAACAGAGAACTATAAAAACTATAAAAAACATAAAACAAGTAACAAAATAGCAATAAGCACACACCCATCAATAATTCCTTTGAATCTAAATGAACTAAACACTGCAATCAAAAGACATAGGGTGAATGGAAGAAGGAGAAAGATGGCGGAGGAGTAGGAGACCGATTATCATCAGGTCCCAGGAATTCACCCAGAGAGCTATCAAACTATTCTGAACACCTACAAATTCTACCGGAGATCGAAGAGAAGAAGAGCAGCAATTCTAGGAACAGAAAATTGACCGCCTTCTGGAAGGTAGGCCGTGCGGAGAAGTGAATCTGGGGCAACGGGAAGATAGACACCGGGGGGAGAGGCCGGCTGCTGGCAAGGGAGCGAGCAGCGGAGCACAGACTCGGAACTGTTAGAAGTCGGCTCCACTGAGGGACGTCGCCCCAGAGACCAAGCGGGGGGTGAAGCCCCTGCAGGGACAGTGTGGTCTCAGGACCCACGGGGACACAAAAAGACCAGGGGTGTCTGAGCGCGACCGAGTTCCCAGGTTGGGAAGATAAGCCAGCGGGAGAGACGGAGCTGAGCCGAGGTGTCTCTCAGCTCGGGGTTACCTTGAGCAGTGATCTGAAGCTCAGCCAGGCCACTGATCTGTGAGCGGGGACCCCATGGGCGGCAGACCCGGAGACTCACCTTCCTCCTCTGGGAGCAGCGGTGCGGGAGTGGCTGCAGGAATGTGCCAGGTTCGGAGATTCTAAACGGGGCTGCGCCAGAGATAGAGACACTCGGTCACAGGCCGGTGAGCTCGGAGAGCGGCCGGAGACCAGGAGACGGGAGGAGCAGCTTTTCTCTGAGGCGCGCTGAGGACTGAGGCCCCAGGCTCTCGGCTCCTCCGGGTCGGAGACTGGGAGCCGCCATTTTCAGTCCCGTCCTCCAATGAGGTACGGAAAGCGTTCAGGGAACAAAA
>LNAC01000505.1:0-24674 GCA_002007465.1 Ailurus styani
AAAAAAAAATAAAAGGAAGTAAGGCTCTCCGAAGAAATGGCAGGAAAATTACAAGATGATCTTAGAATATCTTGTTCCAGAAAGTAAGGAAGTACTAAAAGAATGATAGAGACACTGCAAAATTGGGGACAATTTGGTAACAGATATGATAAATAATGATGATAAGAGATGAGAACCCAGTGAAAAGCATAGGTATCCATGAGCCCATAATGATGTAAATTAGTTAATTAATTAAGTGATAATAGAATTGTTTTCCTTACAGAAGAATGCCAACTAATAAATATAGAGTGAATGATTAGATTAAATTAGAAAATAACTATCTGGCAATCATCATAATGACATTAGTTCAGACAAGAATAATCACCATGAATAGACATTTTTTTTTTTGGCTTACAACAACAAATGTTTATTTTCTCATTGAGATCATGGGTCATAAATGCAAGAGCTAAGACATGGCTTAGTAGCATTTCTCTCATGAAATGGAGTCAACGTGTCCGTTAGGGCTACACTCCTCTGACCTTCCTCAGTCAAGGAGTCTGAGAGAAGGTAGAGGCCCCTCCCCACCACCTCAGAGGAAATTCCTGAAGACCTGCAGTGAAAGCAAGCCAGGGTAGCCAAACACTACCTACCCCCAACCCACAGAGACACATCAAAGGCATTACTGAGAAGAGCTGCTCCCCCACACACACCAGTGAGGAGCTCAGGCAGGGCCAGGAACCAGGGTGCCTGCATTCACATCCCCACTGGACTACGTACTCGGGGATTGAGCAGGTCACTCTGACCCTCAGTATCTTCACCTATAAAATGGATATCATTCTCATCCCAGCCTCATACAATGGTAGGAAGGATGAGGAGAGTTAGTACCTGTAAAGCACTTAGCCCATTGGCCAGCACCCACGAAGTGCTCATCCATCTGGTCCCCTCTGCCACAACCCCTCCCTGCTCGGCAGAGGCCCCATGGTCTGGGAGTGGTGGACTGGCTGCAGGCAGCTCCCAGCGAGCCTGGCTGGGCCATCCCGGCGGGCCAGGGACTGGGACCTGCCCAGCACACCCACAGCTCCCCTTCCTGGATGCTGAGGTCATTCATTGACTGGCTTCCTTCCAAGCAGGCATGAAAAAGCTGCGAGAGGGAAACCTACAGGAGTCCAGGGCCGCACAGCCCCGGGGGGACTGCTCCCGATTCTGCTGCAGCTGCAGTTCAAGCCTTGCACACACAGGAATGGCCCAAGTTTAATAAAGGATAATTCCTAGACAGTGAGACTGAAGGGGAATTGGATTCAGATGACAAAGTGAATGTGACTTAATTGGAACAAAGTTACTCCCTCCTTCCTTGTGCCAACCCAAGACCAGAGTCAGAAAAGCAGGTGTGGCCGGGACGGCCACAGCCTCCCAGGGTGGCCTTGCTCCTAACACTGCAGAACCAGGGACGCTGCAGGATCTGCCGCCCGGCCAGAGCTCTGCCCCTGGGGTGGTGTCCTGGCCTCGAGCTCGGGCCCCAGGAAGAGAACTTCCTTGAGCTCCCTGTGAGAAGCATTCACTAGGTAGTAGGGTGATGCTCTGTCCAATGTTCCTGGGGCAAGCCCTGGACTTTGCAGTGGCTGGTATGGACTTTGCAGATGTCAGGAGAATTCAGTCTCCCACCACCCTCCCACCCCACCCACCAGGGCTCCCAGCCCTTGATGTAACTCTCTGACTTTGTCTCCTTCCACTCCTCCATCCTCCCCAGCCACAGTGACCTCTTGCTGCTCCTCTAATGCTGCAGCCTCAGGGCCTTTGCACTGGCTACACTGGCAATGTCCTTTGCTATGAATGTTCTTCCCCAGGTGATCACCTGCCTCCTTCATTCCCTTCCTTTAAGGCTCCACCTTCTGGATCAGACCTACTCTGACTATCATGCTGACCACCAAATCCTACCCAGTGCCTACCCCATGCCAGGCTCTTCCCTTATTCCTCTTTGTTACTTTTTCCACGTGCATCTCATCTACTAACATACCATGTACTTTAGGAGGATAGACATCTTTTTAAAGAAGACATACAGGGCGACTGGGTAGCTCAGTGGGTTAAAGCCTCTGCCTTCAGCTCAGGTCATGATCTCAGGGTCCTGGGATCAAGGTCCACATCGGGCTCCCTGCTCAGCAGGGAGCCTGCATCCTCCTCTCTCTCCTGACTGCCTCTCTGCCTACTTGTGATCTGATCTCTCTGTGTGTCAAATAAATAAATAAAATCTTTAAAAATAAAAAAAATAAAAAATAAAGAAGACATACAGATAGCCAACAGACATGAAAAGATGCTCAACATTACCCAACGTCAGAGAAATACGAATCAAAACTATAATGAGATAGCACCTCACACCTGTCAGAATGGCTAAAATGAAAAACACAAAAAATAAAAAATGTTGATGAGAATGGGGAGAAAACAGAACCATCTGTCATACATTGTTGGTGGGAATGCAAGCTGGCGCAGCCACTGTGGAAAACAGTATGGAGGTTCCTCAAGAAACTAAAGATCGAGAAGATAAGAAGATGGTGGAGGGGAAGAAAACCTAAATACCATCTGGTCCCAGGAGTTCAGCCAGATAGTCATCAAACCATTCTGAACACATACAAACTCAACAGAATATCAAAGAGAAGAAAAGCAGCAATTCTAGGAACAGAAAATCAACCACTTTCCAGAAGGGAGGACATACGGAGAAGTGAATCCGAAGTGATATACAGGAAGATAGACCACGGGGGGAGAGGCTGACTCCCGGCAAGTGAGAGAGCAATGGAGCAAAAATTGAAACTTTTTTTTAAAAGATTATTTATTTATTTATTTGACAGAGAGAGAGAGAGGGATCACAAGGAGGCAGAGAGGCAGCCAGAGAGAGGGGGGGAAGCAGGCTCCTTGCTGAGCAGAGAGCCCGATGAAGGACTCGATCCCAGGACCCCAAGATCATGACCTGAGCCGAGGGGAGAGGTTTAACCCACTGAGCCAACCCGGCGCCCAAAATTGGAACTTTTAGAAGTCGACTCCACTGAGGGACGTCACTCCAGAGGCAAAACGGGGAGTGGATCCCTTGTGGGGCCAGCGTGGTCTCAGGACCCTCAGGGTCACAAAAAGACCGGGGGTGTCTGAGTGCAGCAGAGCTCCCAGGTATCAGAGGAGGGGGAAGCTGGCTGCTGAGACAGACAGAGTGGAGCACGGGCTCTCAGCTCAGGCTTACCTTAAGCCACGATCCGGGGCACAGTCAGGCCACTGCTCCTTAAGCAGGGACCCCACAAGTGGCAGATCCGGGAAGACTCACCTTCCTCCTCCGGGAGTAGCTGCACGGGAGCAGCTGCAGGGATCTGCCGGGTTTGGAGACTCCAAACGGGGCCATGTGCCAGAGATAGAAACATTCGGTCACGGGCCAGTGAGCTTGGAGTGCAGCTGGAGACCAGGGAGACGGGGGGGATTGACTGCTTCCTCCTGAAGGTGCACTGAGGAGTGAAGTCCAAGACTCTCTGCTCCTCTGGGTCGGAGATTGGGGGGGCGCCATTTTCATTCCAGTCCTCCAAAGCTGTACAGAAAGCGTACAGGGAACAAAAGCTCCTGAGAGCAAACCCGAGCACATTGCTTAGCCCAGCTCCTGGCAAGAGCGGTGCAATTCCACCTGGGCAGAGACACTTGAGAATCACAGCATCAGGCCCCTCCCCCAGACCAGTAAGAACGTCCGACCAAGACCAAGTTCACGGATCACTGAGAATTGTGCAACTCCAGAGCTAGGGGAACTCAACACAAAGAATTCATGGATTTTTCCCCATGATTCTTTAGGCTTTCAGAGTTAATTTTTTTTTAATTTTATTTTTCTCTTATTCTATTTTTTAAATTTTTCCTCTTCCCTATTTTAACCTTTTTTATCTATTTTAACACCTGTTTAAAAAATATTTTTAAATTTTCGTTGTTATAGTCATATTCTATCCCTTCATTGTATTTAACCTTATTTTTTGTATACTTAGGTTTTTCTTTCTTTAAAATTTTGGGATACAGTTTCTTCTAACACATCAAAATATACCCTAAATCTAGCACATGACTTTGTTCTAGTCTCCAGCCTGATCACATTCTTCTCTCTTTTTTTTTCTTTTTTCAACGAACTTCTTATCAATTCATTTTTTAGAATATTTTTTAATTTTCATCTTTATAATCATATTCCATTCCTTCATTGTGTTTACCCTAATTTGTGTATATATATATAAGTTTTTCTTTCTTTAAAATTTTGGGAGGCAGTTTCTTCTAACAGACCAAATTATACCCAATATCAAGTGTGTGGCTCTGTTCTATTCCCCTCTCTCTCTCTCTCTCTCTCTCTCTCTCTCTCTCTATATATATATATATATATATATATATATATATATATATATATATATATATTTAATTTATTTAAATATATATATATATTTAATGTTAATTAAATTAATTAATATTTAATGTTTAATGCAAACAGTTTTCCAGAGTAAGTGTACGGGGTTACACTCCTACCAGCAACATATGAGAGTTCCAATTGCTCTAAGTTTTATAAAATCCCAGAAACCATAAAGAAATATGATGAATTTGCATAAAGACAGACAAAACCTATGCATGCAAAAACTAGCATAAACAAAGTTGGAACTACAAAGATAAACTGGGGAAAAANGTTCATATCTGGATAAAATGACAAGGCAGAAAAAATCACCTCAAAAAAAAGAACAAGAGGCTAGGGACCTAATTAATATGGAAATTAATAAGATGTCAGAACTAGAGTTCAAAATGACAATTATAAAGATGCTAGCTAGGCTCAAAAAAAGTATGGAAGATACTAGAGAATTCCTTTCTGGAGAAATAAAGTCCCTTCCTGGAGAAATAAAAGAACTAAAATCTAACCAAGTTGACATAAAAAAATCTATTAATGAGGTGCAATAAAAAATGGAAGCTCTTACTTCTAGGATAAATGAAACAGAAGAGAGAATTAGTGATACAGAAGACCAAATAATGGAGAATAAAGAAGCTGAGAAAAAGAAAGATAAACAACTACTGGACCATGAGGGGAGAATTTGAGAGACTAAGTGATACTGTAAGACAAAGCAATATTAGAATAATTGGGATCCTGGAAGAAGAAGAAAGAGAGAGGGGGGCAGAAGATTTATTGTACCAAATTATAGTAGAGAATTTCCCTAATTTGGTGAAGGGAACAAGCATCAAAATCCAGGAGGCACAGAGAACCCTCCTCAAAAATCAATCAAAACAGGTCAACATCCCGTCATCTAATAGTAAAACTTACAAGTCTCAGTGACAAAGAGAAAATCCTGAAAGGAGCTCATGACAAGAGGTCTATAACGTGCAATGGTAGAAAGATTAGACTGGCAGCAGACCTATCCACAGAGACCTGGCAGGCCAGAAAGACTGGCATGATATATTCAGAGCACTAAATGAGAAAAATATGCAGCCAAGAATACTATATCCAGCTAGGCTGTTATTGAAAATAGAAAGAGAGATAAAGAGCTTCCAGAACAAACAAAAACTAAAAGAATTTTCAAACACCAAATAAGCCCTACAGGAAATATTGAAAGGGGTCCTCTAAGCAAAGAGAGAGCCTTAAAGTAACAGACCAGAAACGAACAGAGACAATATACAAAAATAGTCATCTTACAGGCAATACAATGCACTAAATTTATAACTTTCAATAGTTATCCTGAATGTAAATGGGCTAAATTCCCCAATCAAAAGACACAGGGTATCAGAATGGATAAAAAAAATAAGACCCATCAATATGCTGTCTGCAAGAGACTCATTTTAGACCCAAAGACAAGTCCAGATTTAAAATGAGGGGGTGGAAAACAATTTACCATGCCAATGGACATCAAAAGGAAGCTGGAGTGGCGATCCTTATATCAGGTAAATTAGATTTTAATCCAAAGACTATAATAAGAGATGAGGAAGGACACTATATCATACTTAAAGTGTCTGTCCAACAAGAAGATCTAACAATTTTAAATAACTATGCCCCTAACATGGGAGCAGCTAATTATATAAACCAAATAATAACAAAGTCAAAGAAACACATTGACAATAATACAATATTAGTAGGGGACTTTAATGCCGGAGTCCAGCTCTAGCAGGTTCAGGGGTCCCCAAAGGAAAGGACGGCGTTGGCGAATGCAGAATGAGGAGATGGACTCGAATGATGTTCCAGGAGTCTCCCAAAAACCTCAGGGCTCGGGCTCCTTTATTTATATCATTGTAACAGAGGATGACCAAAGACACAACCAGGATGTTTATTTAGTGATCAAAGGAGCCTTGGTAGATGAGCTTGGTGTACTTCCCCAAGGTCTAACTGATGAGGCCTGCTTTGTTTTATCTGTATTACGAGTCTCCTGGAGCCTGCGTTAGTTTTAACAGAGCTCTCGTCATGTTCCTTTGTTTTATGACCTCACCTAGTTCTGTCTTAAGTCACTGGTTTGGTACAGATTCATTAGTCATTATGTCTTAAGTTCAAAGGCTATCCATGCTGGGGGAAGGACAGTATGGGCCAGACCTTATCTGGCAATATTTTGGAACTCTATCCAGGCATGTTTATAGAAGGAGTAAATTTGACTAATGCTTAACAAATCTAACCCAATCTTTTCACTCATAGAGTTCCACATCATTTGCACTGCAAGCCGCTTTTACCTGGAAGGGGGTGATTAATGCTTTACCCACTGGGATTCTCCTCGCCTTGCAGGAGGGTGGTGCCCCATGCCTTTTTGCAGAAGAGGGGGTTCACCTTCTTGGACCATGCAGACGGCTCACATCATCTCCCCCTTTTTTGTTTTTGACTTGAGGTTCAAATATTTTAAACTCTACTTGAAGGTTGTGAAGTCCCATTCTTAATATTTGAAAGAGGAATGGTAACAGGAAAATCACAGCAATTATTACAAGGCCAGTGATAGCGAAATTAATTATAGCTGGAAACCAGGACAAGTGGCTAGTATAGGTTTTAAGGGAAGCCAGTAAAAAGCCTGCTACCTCAGCACCCTCAGGGGGTGAGATATAGGAATTACTACGATCCTTAATTTGTTGTTGGAGAGAAATAATATCTAAAGACATATTTGTTATATCCCAAATCCCGAGTAAATCCCGAGTAAATGGGATTTTACCTTAAACCAAGGTGTATCCGAGTGGTTATAAGGAAAAGGAGTTACACAAATCCACCTATATCTTGCATGACAGCGGGCAGTAAATCTAGTTTTTAAATTTTGAATTTCTTTACCTAAGTATAGAACAGTCTCCTCTAACACGTCTACTCTGGTCCCTAACTTTTCATAAATTTGTTCCTGTAACTGTAATGCTGTACTTACATCTTTAGTTAGTTCGTTTACATGATGAGCAGTATGTACTTGTTGTACTAGGGCAGCAGTGGCTATAGAAAAGGAGCTGATCATTTCTATCAGGGCAGTAATACCTAAAATAAGAGCTGCCACAAATCTTTTAGGCTGTTGCAAACCTTGATTAAGTACTTGGAGACTATATATACCAGGCTCATCATACCGAGGAGCAGATATGTTTACAAGGAGAATAACATATGAGGGTTGGTAGACAAGTACAAAAGTCTGACGTCCAATGGTTGAGTCAATACATGAAGTTAATACACATCGATGACACATCACATGATAATGAGAGTTTGTTTTAGCAATAGTAAGTTGCCCTTCACCTGGGTAAATGAGAGCATATGGTGGTCCCACACAAGCAGCAACTGTTTCAACAGACATTGACAGTTTTGGTCGTCTGAAATTTAAGAAGCCTGCTGCAGCAAATAAATGATACGAGTCTGTAAAAATATTATGTCATGATCTTCTGGGGCTTGAGTGTTGTTTTGAGGGGCAGTCATCTCCTCCTCCTCGGTTTCCATTTCGGGAATCACCGCTTCCAGGGCTCCATGGGTCATCGGCAGCAGAGGGCAGTACATCAGTCTCGTCAGAGGTGGAAGACCGGACTTTAGGGACATGATGACGTATCAGTCGGTCAGGGACCCAAATAGGAGTGGTGGCGTCCTGAGGAAAGACATAATCATACCCTCTCCCATTCATTAACAACACATCTGGCCTTTCCACTTTCCTGTTAATAGATCCTTCCACATAACCAAGGGCTTAGCTTGATCAGGATTATTAATCCAATGTTTCATAATGGGGGAATTTCCATCTGTGTCACAATTGAGAAAATTAATGACAAACAAGGCATGGTTAAGAATATGATGAGGAGAGCTAGGTTTGTATTCCGAATTTTGTAATTTAGTAATTTGCGTTTTAAGCGTTTGGTGAGCTCTCTCTACAATGCCTTAACCTTGAGGGTTATATGGAATTCCCGTAGTGTGGCTAATATTATACATTTCACAAAATTGTTTAAAAGCTTTAGAGGTATAAGCAGGAGCATTGTCGGTTTTTATGTTCTGAGGTTTTCCTGCCATAGAAATGCAATACATTAAATGCTGAACCACATCTTTCATTGCTTCACCCGTTCTAGCAGATGCCATTTATATTTTTTTAAGCCTAGTGAAGCAGTAACCAGGATTGTTTATGCAGCCTTCTTGGCCCTAAATTCCTTATTTCTGGTGATAAGGATGTCTCTCTTTCTCCTTCCAGCACAGGCAGGTTAACTTCTACATGAGAAATTTATTTCCTGTTTTTAGAGGACAGAGGTAGTCAGAGTGTCCTTTAATCAGCTATGTCTTAAGCAACTTTAATTCAAAAGAATAAATATGCCAAAGTGACATATTTTGGGGTGGCATATTTTGTTCCCCTTCAGACTGAAGCCAAGATGTTTATTTTTCTAAAATAAAATGACTTTGGAAGCAGGCAAGAGTCACTGCTTCTTTATACGATGACCCTGAATGTAATTGAGATATCTCTTACCAGATTTGTGCCTCAAAGCAACTTGGGAAAGGTGATTTTTCTAACATCCTCTATATGAACTTCCTTGAAGACGAAACTCATAAGAGAATTAGAACAATTACAAATGACAAAAACTCAGAATGGACATGGTTAAAGAGCTGATGAGATGAGAGTTAAAACATTAAAACATTAAAACTTTAGGAATTGGTATAACCTCAGATTTCCACTCTTACATCAGAGTCTTTAAAATTCATTTATTTCAATCTTAGTCTGTCCTGACCACACCTGAAATTCCTTTCCAAAGTTTTCTCTCCAAAAACCTTCTACAACTTTCCTTTGCACTCTAATTTTGTCCCAAGCCATTTTTTTTTCCAAACAACAAGTCTCATTTAGGACAAAATTACCTTTTTCTACCTTTAACAAAAATGCATGCCCATTCCTTATATCTTTCTTATGTATCTCCTTTTCCACATACAGAGCCTTTTTCTTATTTCCATCAGTCTTACTTACAGTTAGCAGAATTTTGCACTCTTAGAAACCCCAGTCTCCTCAGACTAAGGAGTAGCCAACTATGAACTGCTGTTACCCCAGAATTTTTAGATGGCAACTTTGTGTACCAGTTAAGCACAAAACATGTTTACCAATAGATTTATATATCTTTAGTTTCTTTGCATAAGAAGTCAAAGCATAGACTTAAGTCCAGTACTCAATCCTTTAGCATTTTTTATCCTGTTTGGAAAAGACCTAGATGCCCAATAAATTTAATTTCATTTATTATCCAAGCAAAACTTTAAAGTTTCAGGTTACCAAAGACTTTAAAAGCTCTCTTAACAATTACCCATGAAAACTTCAAAGACAGGCAATTAACTACTAAGTTTAGTTGTCTTTTTGTTACCAAATTACAACAGAGATAATACAGGTTTATTTGACCTTCAGCAAACCTCCATAGATAAGTGCTCACAACCAGAAAGACATATCTATCCTCATTAAGCCTTAAGCAGTCTCCTTCTGGAAGACGGAGCTGAGCCCCAGTCTTCCTCATGATACTTAACAGTCTCTTCCTCCAGCGTGGACTCCTCATAAGGAGGAAGCTGTTCATCCTCACTATCATGATCCTTGGGGCTTTTATCCATGGCAACTGCCACATAAGATCTATTTTTGTTGCTTTCCTTAATTTGTACTTCCTCAAGCCGTCTTGCTAAGAGATCAGGGCCAGACAAGGGCTCTAATAGATCTTTAAGCAAAGCTCATAGTGCAAAAACCTCAGAAGGAACTTGATCTGTACCATGTTCTGAGCAGTAAGCACGCATATCTTCCCCTACTTTATGCCAACTATTTAAGTCCAAGGTCCCATCTTTAGGGAACCAGGAGCTGCACGTATCTACAAAGTTTAAAAACTTTGTAAGCTGACCATCACTAACTTTAACCCCAGTCTTTTGTAATATTATTTTTATAATTTCTACGAACATATTTCTTTCCTTAGATTCTGTGTTTCCCATTCTGACTTTTCAGAAGGCTCTTTAGCTTCTTAAGTTTTATTATATTTCTACACAGCGTCCTTTTTCTTAGACTCTGTGTGGCATGGTAGCTTTTAAATTTTAACTTAGTTCTATACAGAGTCCTCTTTCTTTAGACTCAGTGTGTCACACTGCTTCTCAAGTTCTGAATTATTTCTATGCAGAGTCCTCTTTCTTTAGACTCAGTATGGCACACTGCTTCTCAATCTAGGTTCTGACCTATTGCCCCATCTCTAAACCTGACTATGGCAGGTCTGCAGCACCCTGAGGCAGGAACCTATCCATCCCTGAGAGTACATATGCGAAAAGAGATTACCCTTAGGTCCCTGTTCGGGCGCCACTTGCTGGAGTCCAGCTCCAGCAGGTCCAGGGGTCCCCGAAGGAAAGGACGGTGTTGGTGAATGTGGATTGAGGAGATGGACTCGAATGAAGTTCCAGGAGTCTCCCAAAAACCTCAGGGCTTGGGCTCCTTTATTTATATCATTGTAACAGAGGATGACCAAAGACACAACCAGGATGTTTATTTAGTGATCAAAGGAGCCTTGGTAGATGAGCTTGGTGTACTTCCCCAAGGTCTAACTGATGAGGCCTGCTTTGTTTTTATCTGTATTATGAGTCTCCTGGAGCCTGCGTAGTTTTAACAGAGCTCTCGTCATGTTCCTTTGTTTTATGACCTCACCTAGTTCTGTCTTAAGTCACCAGTTTGGTACAGATTCATTAGTCATTATGTCTTAAGTTCAAAGGCTATCCATCCTGGGGGAAGGACAGTATGGGCCAGACCTTATCTGGCAATATTTTGGAACTCTATCCAGGCATGTTTATAGAAGGAGTAAATTTGACTAATGCTTAACAAATCTAACCCATTCTTTTCACTCATAGAGTTCCACGTCATTTGCACTGCAAGCCACTTTTAACTGGAAGGGGGTGATTAATGCTTTACCCATTGTGATTCTCCTCACCTTGCAGGAGGGTGGTGCCCCATGCCTTGCAGAGGGTATTCACCTGCTTGTACCACGCAGACGGCTCACATCACTTTAACACCCCCCTTACTGAAATGGACAGATCATCGAAGCAAAAGATCAACAAGGAAATAAAGGCCTTAAATGACACCCTGGACCAGTTGGTCATCATAGATATATTCAGAACATGCCATCCCGAAGCAACAGAATACACATTCTTCTCTAGCGCATATGGAACATTCTCCAGAACAGATCACATCCTGGGTCACAAATCAGGTCTCAACCAATACCAAAAGATGGGGATCATTACCTGCATATATTCAGACCACAATGCTTTGAAACTAGAACTCAACCACAAGAGGAAAGTTGGAAAGAATTCAAATACATTGAGGCTAAAGAGCATACTACTAAAGAATGAATTGGTCAACCAGGAAATTAAAGAAGAATTTTAAAAATTCATGGAAACAGATGAAAATGAAAACACAACTGTTCAAAATCTTTGGGACAGAGCAAAGGTGGTCCTGAGAGGAAAGTATATAGCAATACAAGTCTTTCTCAAGAAACAAGAAAGGTCTCAAGTACACAACTTAACCCTACACCTAAAGGAGCTGGAGAAAGAACATCAAAGAAAGCCTAAACCCAGCAGGAGAAGAGAAATAATAAAGATCAGAGCAGAAATCAATGAAATGAAACCAAAGAACAGTAGAACAAATCAATGAAACTAGGAGCTGGTTCTTTGAAAGAATTAATAAGATTGATAAAGCCCTGGCCAGACTTACCCAAAAGGAAAGAGAAAGCACCCAAATTCAAAAAATCATGAATGAAAAAGGAGGGATCACAACCAACACCAAAGAAATACAAACAATTATAAGAAGACATCATGAGCAACTACACACCAGCAAATTTGAGAATCTGGAAGAAATGGATGCATTCTTAGAGAAATATAAACAACCAAAACTGAACCCAGAAGAAATAGAAAGCCTGAACAGACCCATAACCAGTAAGGAGATTGAAGCAGTCATCAAAAATCTCCCAATAAAGCACAGCCCAGGGCCAGACAACTTCCCGGAGGAACTCTACCAAACATTTAAAGAAGAATTAATACCTATTCTCCTGAAACTGTTCGAAAAAATAGAAATGGAAGGAAAACTTCCAAACTCATTCTATGAGGCCAGCATTACCTTGATCCCCAAACCAGGCAAANTCCCATCAAAAAAGAGAATTACAGATCAATATCCTTGATGAACATGGATGCAAAAATTCTCACCAAAATACTAGCCAATAGGATCCAACAGTACATTAAAAGGATTATTCACCACGACCAAGTCGGATTTATTCCTGGACTGCAAGGTTGGTTCAACATTCACAAATCAATCACTGTGATACAATACGTTAATAAAAGAAAGAACAAGTACCATATGATACTCTCAATAGATGCTAAGAAAGCATTTGACAAAGTACAACATCCTTTCTTGATCAAAACTCTTCACAGTGTAGGGATAGAGGGTACATACCTCAATATCATAAAAGTCATCTACGGAAAGCCCACAGAGAATATCATTCTCAATGGGGAAAAACTGAGAGCTTTTTCCCTAAGGTCAGAAATGCAGCAGGGCTGTCCACTATCAGCACTGCTATTCAACATAGTACTAGAAGTCCTAGCCTCAGCAATCAGACAACAAAAAGAAATAAAATGCATCCGAATCAGCAAAGAAGAAATCAAATCTCACTCTTTGCAGATGATATGATACTTTATGTGAAAAGCCCAAAAGACTCCACTCCAAAACTGCTAGAACTCATACAGGAATTCAGTAAAGTGTCAGGATAAAAAATCAATGCACAGAAATCAGTTGTATTTCTATACACTCATAGCAAGACAGAAGAAAGAGAAATTAAGGAGTCGATCCCATTTACAATTGCACCCAAAACTATAAGATACTTAGGAATAAACCTAACTCTATGTTTACTGCAGCATTATTTACAATAGCCAAGATATGGAAGCAACCCAAACACATCCATTCATAGAGGAATGGATAAAGAAGATGTGGTGTATGTATACACACACACACACACACACACACACACACACACACTAGAATATTACTCAGCCATAAAAAAGAATGGAATCTCGCCATTTGCAATGACATGGAAGGATCTAGAGGGTATAAAACTAAACAAAATAAGTCAGTAAGAGAAAAACAAATATCATGTAATTTCATTAATATATGGAATTTAAGAAACAAATCAAAGAAAAAAAGAAACAAACAAACAACACAACAACAACAACAAAAACCCCACCAGACCTTTAAATATGGAGAACAGGCTGGTGGTTGCCAGAGGGCAGGCTAATGGGAAGATAGGTAAAACAGGTGAAGAGGATTAAGAGTACAGTTATGATCAGCACTGAGTAATGTATAAAATTATTGAATCATTACATTGTACACCTGATACTAATGTAACACCATGTTCATTATACTTAAATTTAAAAAAAAAATCAATGGATGCTAAAACTAATGGTGAATATTTGATGGGATATTTAATTGGTCTCAAGACACCTCCCAGGAAATACTGAGTAAAAAGGGGGAAAGAACACTTTTACAATAAAGAAATCTAGCAGATACTCTTAGTCAAGTGATCAAAGTGAATATTACCTTTAATAAGACAAATTAAAATTGGGCACCACCTATTGGAGGCAATGAGAAGACCATCACTTCTGTAATCTTCCTGCCTAAAATAAAAAAGCTTTAACCTACATCTGATTATGAAAAAGTATCCGATAAACTCAAATCGAGGTACACTTCACAAAATAACTGCCCTGTAATTTTATAAAGTGTGAAGTTTCTGAAAGTCAAGGGAAGAGTGAGGAATGCTCTCACTTTGAAAAAGACTAAGGAGATGTGGCAAGTAAATGCAAGAGGCGATCCCAGACTTGTTGGCGAGACTTGAATGATGTCTTCACGTTAAGTGGTGCTAATGTATCCATGTTATCTTGCTGATTTTGATGGCTGTATTATCATTATGTAGAAGGAACCATACACCAAAGAACTATATGTAGAACTTATATGGAAAGAACGACACGCCAAAATATTTGGGGGAGGGGTGTAGGGAGAGGGCATCAGTACCAGCAAACTACCCTCGACTGATTCAAGAGAAAAATTATTACTCTATTCTTGTGAGTTTTCTCTAAGCTCGAAATTATTGCAATATAAGAAGATAAAATTCAATTGAAAATCCAACTTTTACAAGTAAAGCCAAGGACTACAAAACTTGTAACCCAAGGGTTGTGTGTTTCTTGAAGAACATGTGCTTCTAGAGATTTATAAAATGTCTTAAATGAAGTTGTGTTGTTTTTTTTTTCTGACGTACAAATATGGTTCCCGCATGCAAAGTGAATGTGTGGCTGGAGAAGCGAGGACTCTGGCTCCCCGGGTGGGAAGAGAAAGAGGAAGTAGTGACTGTTAGAGAGCAGCGAAGAGCTTTTGCAGGTTTAGCATTCTGTTTCCCATGTGCTGGGGGCATGAGGGGGCATCCTCATGCATTCTCTCAAGCTCTATGCTTAAGCTGAGTGCTCTTTTCCATATGTATGTTGTACTTCAATAAAACTGAAATTTAAATTTAAAAATTAAAGTTAATTAAAAGTTAAGATAAAAATTAATAATAATAAATTTAAAATTAAAATTTTAATTCTGATTTAAAGATATAGTCCCTCATTTTAAAAAAAAATAATAGTCCCTTGGGACGCCTGGGTGGCTCAGTGGGTTAAGCAGCTGCCTTCAGTTCACGTCATTATCCTGGGACCAAGTCCCTCATCATGCTCCTTGCTCAGCAGGGAGCCTGCTTCTCCCTCTCCCTCTGCCTGCCGCTCTGCCTGCTTGTGCTCTCTCTCTCTCTGTCAAATAAATAAATAAAATCTGAAAAAAAAATAGTCCCTAATCTTTAAAAAAAAAAAATGCACAAACCACCATAAACATTAGACAATGACGACTTCGTGGGAACTTCAAAAAGAAGATCCCTGGAACCGAGAACAGTCCAAAATAACAACAACAACAAACAAGGAACAAAACAGAAAAGCCGCACTCACTCAGCAGCAGCCCTGCCATCGTCGCTCGTCACTCTCATTGTCACTGGCAGGTGTGGGCGTGCCTGTCCCAGTCCGGTTGTGCAGCCGCACTGTTGCCGGCGTCCTCGACGCGTGAGGAGGGCTCGGCACTCACAGTGTCCGCCGCCCGGGGATGTGGTCACCATGGGGACTGCAGGGTGATGCCTGGGGACACGGTCACCGTGGGGACCGCAGGGTGACCCCGGGGACGTGGTCACCGTGGGGACCGCAGGGTGACCCCGCGGACGCGGTCACCGTGGGGACCGCAGGGCGACGCCGGGGATGCGGTCACCGTGGGGACCGCAGGGTGACCCCGGGGACGCGGTCACCGTGGGGACCGCAGGGTGACCCCGGGGACGCGGTCACCATGGGGACCGCAGGGTGACGCCCGCAGACACAGTCACCGTGAGGACCGCAGGGTGACCCCGGGGACGCAGTCACCGTGGGGACCGCAGGGTGACCCCGGGGACGCAGTCACCGTGGGGACCGCAGGGTGACCCCGCGGACGCGGTCACCGTGGGGACCGCAGGGTGACCCCGGGGACGCGGTGACCGTGGGGACTGCAGGGTGACCCCGCGGACGCGGTCACCGTGGGGACCGCAGGGTGACCCCGGGGACGCGGTCACCGTGGGGACTGCAGGGCGCTGCCCGGCGGGGAGCCCGTCTCCCGAGGCCCCCGAGGCCGCGGTCTGAACGCACTGTGGGCGGGATTCGCACGGACGGGCTCGGCGGATGGAGGGAGGGGACAGCGACGGGCGCCGAGCAGAGCGTCCTCGTCCCCAGCGCTGTCTCTCTGGCCTGGACACCCAACTCCCTCAGTCAGGAAAGCACTGCTTCCTGCGAGCGCTGGGACCCCTTTCCCCACACGGTGGTCCTGCCTTCTCGGACCGCTTCTCGGATGTCACCCTGGTGACCTGGTTGAAATGTGGGTTCAGATGCGGGGCGGCGACTCGGCGTTTCTAACGGCTCAGTGGCCTCGCCCGGTCAGCCAGGCGTTAAGGATGAACCTTCATTTCATCTGTTCGCTTCCCCTTTGTGGGACAGAGTTGATCTGCTAAAACCGAGCGGATGAGGAATTGAGCTTCTAAACCTAGAAAATGAAGCCTGAGAGCTGGGGACCGTGTCTCGTCCCCGACTGTGCAGCGTCTGTCTCCACGTCCCCGTTCTCGGCCGTAGAACCCACGGTCCTGGGTTCTGGGGTGAGTCCTGGGTTGAGACCACAGCTCTGGCACTTACACGTTAGGGGAGGTGGGTGGATCATGTAACTTTCTTTGTCCTCTTTTCTCACCTGTAAGAAAAAAGAAGAATGTGTTCTTTGCTCTCTTTGTATTAAATAAAATATAGCGCAGGCAGTGGGTTTTATGTAACTAAGCAATGTGAACATGCAGTTAGGGCATAAAAGGGAACTGTGAGCATGGAGGGGGGTGGGGGGAGGAGACGTGTCTGGACTGATAATAATAATGATGACAGCAGCGCATGTGACTGTGACTCAGTGAGTGACTAGCCCTGGGCTTTAGCCTTAGAGGCTTCACGTTATCTTGCTCACTCTGCAGAACAACATCATGAGGTACACATTGCTATTATCCCCATTTTGCAGACAAGAAAACTGAGGGCTCAAGAGGCTATTTGTGGCCAAGAAAGTACAATTGTGAAGGGGTAACGGGGAGGCAGAATTGAAACGCCGGTCTGTCAGAGCCCAAACGCTAAGTAGCAAAATGATTTCTAGAATCCTCTGTTTATCATACTCACCTGGACGGTTAAAAAGATGCCAGGTTCCCAGGCCCAAGTCAAGACCCACAAGGGTAATTTTTACACAGCGCAGCACCAGTCCACACATCTGATTTTAGGGACCACTCTGAAATGTGCTGCCTTCCTCTAATTGTGTGAGGGGACATTCAAAACATGTCTATTGTCTGTATAGAGACCCCAGTGACACTTTGACAGTCATCAGCATGTCTAAGTGAACCCGGCTGGGTGTTGCAGTCAGGTGATGAGAATCAGAGACCAGCAGAGGAGGTCAGAAAAGGCCTGGTGGTGTTATGACCACGTCACTAATCTCCTGCTCATCGGTGAACATGAAGGCATCCAAATGTCCATCACTTCCCTCTGGCTGCCACTGAGAAGACCCTGCTGCTCCTTGGAACTGAGCCTTTGCCTTGGACTTGCTTGAAGCGTCCAGAGTTCAATCCCAGACTCCAAGAACTGGCCACAGGGGGATGGAGCCCAGTGTCCTAAAAACCAAAGGGTAGCAGCCCCACCAGGGAGACATTACCCAGTCTGGAATAGTCCTTGAGGTGTTTTTCTCTTCACCAAGATCTCTAATGCTTCTTTCTTTGACAGGAAGGACCTCGGGGAAGTCCCTCTGAGTTCTGCCTGTTGACACCGACCTACTTTGGCCCTTTGACTTGTGTGGGTCCTGAAGTGTCTCCTAATGCAGACAAGAGGGGATCTCACTTTCTATTTGCCCAGGGTCAAAGCAAGAGAGGAAAACCTCCACCTACCCTAGTCTACCGTAAGCCTGAACCAAAAGTGATGTCATTCGTCACCACCCTCCAGGTCTTTCTTTAACAGACTACAGGTAGAGGGTGAGGGCTCAATCCAGGAGTCCTGAGTTTTAGCTGGGGTTCTGGTTGATCGGTGGTTTGGCCCCAGTTATGATGACAAGAAAATTATTTATCATATCCTCACCCTGGTTTCCGAATCCAGAATATAAGAAAGTGTTTTCAAGTAATTTCCAAAATCCTGTAGTATATAAACTCCATAAGAGTGTCTTAGAACAAGTTAAAAAGCAGTAACCATGGAAAATATGAATACATTCAGCTTATGTCCCTAAAAGTACATCATTAAGGAACTGAAAATGCAAACCAGGGGGTAGGTGAACTTGTTTGCATATATGTTATCAAGCGAATATCTGTATCTGGACTTAGAAGATACGTGCATTGAGAATACATAAAGAATTGCTGGAAGTCAATAAAAAAAAACTAATAACCAGTATTTTTCAGAAACAGGCAAAAGCTTAAACAGCCACTTGACCAGACAGGATATCCGAATGGCCAATATGCATATGAAAGTATTCAGCACCACTAGTTACCATGGAAATACAAGTTAAAACTACAATGTGATAGTGTGACTGTTGGCCACAACTTAGAAGGCCAACAATAAGTCTAGGCAAGCATGTGGAGCAACTGTAGGTCTCATATATTGCTAGCAAATGTGTAAATTGGTACAATCACTTGGGAAGCTATTTGCATACTCAAACTGTGCATTTTTTTCTATGACCTAGAAATTCCACTCTTGATCTATATCCAAAGAAATGAGTGCTTATAATCTGCCAAGACATATACAGTAAAGTACGTAGCAACATTATTTAGTAGTGCCAAACCAGAGACAGCCCAAACAGCCCTCAATGGTAAAACAGATACATTGTGGTAAATTTTATTGGATAGAATACCATGTAGGAGTGAAAATGAATAAACCAAGACTATAGAAAACAACTTGGATGAATCTCATAGACATAATGTTGAGCAAAAAAGCTGGATAACAATGGTTATATATAATGTATGAGTCCACCTAAATGGTTATCAAAAAAGGTAAGATTTCTATCTATGGTAATGAAAGTCAGAAGAGTGATGATCTCTGGAAGTATTGACGAGAGTGTTAGGGAACCTTCTGGGCTGCTAGACCTGTCCTATAGTTCCGTCTTGGTGGTGCTTCCACAGGTGTATAAATATGTAAAATTCATTGAGCCATACATTTAAAATTCATGCATTTTACAGGTAAGTTATAGTTCAATTTTTTAAAAGATTTTATTTACTTATTTGACACAGAGAGAGTGTGTGCATAAGCAGGGAGAGCTGCAGAGGGAGAAGGGGAAGCAGGCTCCCCACTAGCAGGGAGCTGGACATGGGGCTCGATCCCAGGACCCTGAGTTCATGACCTGAGCCGAAGACAGACAACTTAACCGGCCGAGCCACCCAGGCGCCCCAGTTACAGTTCAATTTTTAAAAGTGTCAGGCTATCTTAGGTCACATGTCCATCCCTAGATTGGTCACTGTGGCCAAGGAATACAATGATTGGCCTGGGTCAAGTGGTTCCTTCCTAGAGCACAAATGGACAGAGAAGAGACCCTCAGAAGGGAATAGGGAAGTATTTCTGGAAGAAGAGGAAACAGAAGTGGTAGAGGAGACAGACAACTAATTCCCCACAGTCGGGAAGGACGTGGCCCTCACCACAAGCAAGCGGATCAGGAAACGCAGTCCTCAGGAAGACAGAGAGAAAGAAAGACTACAGGGAGACGCCGGCAGAGTAACCCGGCTCCTGGCTTTCCAATTTCTGGTTCTTGGTCCTATGAGCGAAGCTACACTCTATTTTGGGCTCTATAAGTTTCCCTATCTGTGGAGAAGCTTTCCATTCCTGTGGGCCATCTGGCATTTTGAATCTCTTTTTGTTGTTTGGGAAAGCCCCCCACCTTATGAATCCCGACGCTGCAAATGCCAAACGCTCAGTTTTCCAGGCTTCCTTGCAGCTAGGATGCAGCAGATGGGCAATGTGGGCTCTACCAAGGCGATGGCCCTGCTCCTGAACGACAAGGGACCACAGGCACATTCATTCTGCAAGGTGGCCCACCATCCTGCGGGTTCCTGGAGGCTGGTGGCTGAAACAAGAGACATGTATTTTCTCACAGTTCTGGAAGCAAGAAGTCCAAGATCAAGGTGCTGTGAACGTCAGTTTCTGGCGAGGCTCTCTTCCGGCTTCCAGCCAGTTCTTACCTGCTGTGTCTTCGTGGCCTTTCCTCCGTGGAGTCTCTTCCTCTTCTTAGAAGGACGCCAGTCCTATCAGATCACAGCTCTGCCCTTAGGAGTTCATTCAACCTGACTCACCTCCTTAGAGCCCCGATCTCCAAACAGAGTCACACTGGGGGTCAGGCTTCCATATATGAATTTGGGGGGGACACAATTCAGTCGATAACAGGTATCAGGTTAAAACCCTTGTGCAAGGGGCACCTGAGTGGCTCAGCAGGTTAAAGCCTCTGCCTTCGGCTCAGGTCATGATCTCAGGGTCCTGGGATCGAGGCCCACATCCGGCTCCCTGCTCAGTCAGTGGGGAGCCTGCTTCCTCCTCTCTCTCTGCCTGCCTCTCTGCCTACTTGTAATCTCTCTCTCTGTGTCAAATAAATAAATAACATCTTAAAAAAAGCAACCTTGTGCAAGGTCTAAATAAAACCTTTGTGCAATCCAGTCTCAATAAGGAAAGAAAGTATGAAATCCTAGAAATGCAAGCTTGTAAAGCACTAGACGAAACTACGTGGACATAGTAAGAAATAAACAAAAATGGGGGGAAGATGTGACTCTCCAAAGGTCGGCCCCGAAGCCTGTGGCTGGAGGGGCCCAGACCCACCTGCTGGAGCCTGGCCGAGCTCCTGCTGTGCCTGTGACTGCCGCACTCTCCCTGACTCTCATCATTCCGAGTCCTCTGTCCAGGTCTTGACCCTTGCACGGCTTCTGGATGGCTGACACGAACGTCCTCATTGAGCAAACGTTAGTGAAGCTCTGAACCCTCTTCTCCAGCAGGCTTCCCTTGGCCTGCTGAGCCCAGTGTTAGCATGCCGAGCCTTGCCCCCACCCAGGGCGGGGATGGGGGGCTGTTCCCTGTACCTAGTAGCCCTCATCTTCGTTGTCATTCCAGCCAAAACATTGCTTCATTTCTTCAACGATGTTAAAATGTTCTTTTTTTTTTAATTTTATTTTTATTATTTGCCCAAGGGGTACAGGTCTGTGAATCATCAGGCTTACATCTTTCACAGCACTCACCAAAGCACAAACCCTCCCCAATGTCCATAACCCATCCACCCTATCCCTACCCTCCCACCCCCCAGTAACCCTCAGTTTGTTTTATGAGATTAGAAGTCTCTTATGGTTTGTCTCCTTCCCCATCCCATCTTGTTTCATTATTTTTCCCTCCCTACTCCCCATGACCCCCCGCCCTGCCCCTCAAGTTCCTCATATCAGAGAGATCATATGATAATTGTCTTTCTCTGATTGACTTATTTCGCTCAGCATAATACCCTCCAGTTCCATCCATGTTCTCTCATCCATCTATTCCTATCTGCATAAAATGACAAGGCGGAAAAAATCAACACAAAAAAAAGAACAAGAGCCAGTAATGACGGCTAGGGACCTAATCAATGCGGACATTACTAATATGACAGAACCAGAGTTCAGAATGACGATTCTTAAGGTGCTGGCTGGGCTTGAAAAAAAAATGGAAGAAAATAGAGAAGCTGTCTCTAAAGAAATAAAATGTTCTTTTTCAGACACGCACGTCGCTGGTGGGAGGTAAGTATCCTCAGCGCTCATTTTGTGAAACATTTTTTAAACATCCGAACACTGAGATTGTGTTATTATCTCTGTTTTACAGGTGGGACCAAGTGTTTCCCTGCAGCGCCATTTCCCACACTGTGATCCACAGAATGGTGGATAATGCTGAGAGGAGGGTCATGTGATTAAAAATACTTCTGTGGCCAAATATGCTTGGAGAGAGAAGGCAAGGAGGACCATGTTCACAAGCATAGACTCAGGAGCCACGCAGACCTGGGCTGGAGGCCAGGCCCTGCCAACCCTTAGCCATGCAGTTGGAGCAAGGAATAGCCTTACTTGCTTCATCCGTAAGATGGGAATGATGAAACACCTGCTTCAGGAGGTTGTTGTGAGCATTCATGTCAGGAAGGAATAAAGCTCTCAGCACAGAAAGTCCTCAATAAACTCAAGCTCTTACTGACTTCGTAGCAGGTTAAATATTGACATGTCAAACCAGGTCTCTTCATTCTTTTTCGGGAGAAATCCATTTCACATAGAAATACACCCTGACATGCCATTTGGAGAGTGGCAGAGACGAGACTCTGAAATTAGAGGACAGGAAGAGCCAGGACCCAAACCTGGAAAATTAAGTCGGAAAAACCAGGGTCCCGTAGTGGGCGGGTACCCCGTAAGCGGCTGGCTGATTTCTCACTCCAGCTGGTGGTGGCCACGGAGACAAGGCCTTCCCTAGAGTCTTTGCCTCCCTCTTTAGGGCGCCACAGTACCCCTTACACACACACACCTGCGCACACTCGCACACACACACACACCTTTTCAGGGAGGAAGCCCCAGCACTGAGTAGAAATCCTACTAATCAAGTTTTCCTTCTTCTTCTTCTTCTTCGTTCCCTAAACTTTTTCTAAAGGAATATATTTCTATGAAGTTTAAATTATTTTCAACGGGATGTATTACCTTTGTAACTAGATTTTCTTATTTTTAAGGAAAAAAGACCTAAAAATATTGTTGAAGACATGTCAAGACGTGTAATGACAAACCCCAGGAAGCCTCCCCTGGCCACCCCTACGTTAGGCGCCCCTCAAATGAGTCCCAGAATGCCCCCTCTTTGGATTGAACTTATCAGAGCATTTGGGTCTCACGCCTTAGCCAGGCCCCAAGCTCCGGGTGTCCGAGACCCCGAATGCCTCCTGCTGGTGTTCCCAGCACCTCAGCACTCGGCAGGCAGCAGCGGGCTCCTCTCACGAAGAGAGCTGTGACTAAATTGAGCGTCTCCCCAGGAGAAGAGCCCGATGAGGGAGCAGAGGGGTCCGAAATGCTACCCCCTTCCCTGCAGGACAAGCGCTCAGACACTGCACCTTCCAAGGCCCAGAGCTGCGTTCTTATTACATCCCGGAAATCCCCTGGTCGGGGGCTTTTGGGGTGACATCCAGTATGTAAATACGCGGGGTGAGGTCCTGGTGAGCAGCAGGAGCGGTGCCTGATGTGAAAGTTCCACCAGCAGCAGAAGGTGCTTTCATTAGTCATTTCGACGGCACACAGCTGTAAGGAATCTGCCGGAGTTCGATTCGGCTGGGGGAGTACATGTTCCACTCGTGGGCGTCTTGAAAACTTTCACACCAAAAAAAAAAGAAGAAAGAAAGAAAAGAAAGTCAAAAAAATGGTCATAGTCCAAAACGGGGAAGCCAGAAAAAGACAGCAGAGATGCTAGGGCAGTAACTATAATGGAGAAAGGCCCAGACTTGGCCTCGCTCTGGCCGCGCCGCTTCCAGGTGTGTGACGGCCAGGGGCATGTCAGCCTGTGCCCTTGGGACCCTCCCTGGCACACGGAGATGGAATGCCTCCCCGGGGGCCCAAAAGACTCACTGAGCCCGTGGGTGCGAACGTGGGCTGCCGGCCAGGCCCTGTGCAAAAGATAGGCATTATTTGGGGGAACAGAGGCAGAAGACAGAGGGTGCATAGGAAAGAAAGGAGGGGGCACCTGGGTGGCTCAGTGCGTTGAGCAGCTGCCTTCAGCTCAGGTCATGATCCCAGAGTCTCAGGATCGAGTCCCATATCCGGCTCCCTGCTCGGCGGGGAGCTTGCTTCTCCCTCTCCCTGTGCCTGCCGCTCTGCCTACTTGTGCTCTCTCTCTCTCTCTCTGTCAAATAGATAGATAGAGAGATGATAGATAGATAGATAGATAGATAGATAGATAGATAGATAGATAGATAGATAGATAGATAAGAAAGGAGGGTGACGGCTGAGAAGAGGAACTGATGGAACCAGCCCCAACGCCTGCAAAAGACCCATGAAGAGAAGAAGAGAGATCAAAAAGAAACGGCTCTTCGAACCATGGTTGGGTCAGGGTCAGCAGACCAGGACTACACTCTACTTGTGTCCTGACTATAATGGACTTGAGAATTTTTTCAGATTAAAAAAAATAGATTTCCTGGGGCTCCTGGGTGGCTCAGTGGGTTAAAGCCTCTGCCTTCGGCTCAGGTCATGATCTCAGGGTCCTGGGATCGAGTCCCACATCGGGCTCTCTGCTCAGCAGGGAGCCTGCTTCCTCCTCTCTCTCTGCTTGCCTCTCCACCTACGTGTTTTCTCTCTCTCTCCATCAAATAAATAAATAAAATCTTTAAAAAATAATAAATTTACTAAGAATCGTGGAACAGACTCTACTGATAAGTTTACCCTGGGCTCCTGCCTCCCCCGATTTTAACCTTAGTTTGTCCATAAGTGAGATGAGAAGCCAGAATCTAAATATAATTCAGTTTGCCTATTCTTTGGCAGAATCACAGTGCTTCCTTTCCCACTGATTTTTTCCTTTCACATTTGTGCATTTGAAACATGTATATTGAATGAGCTACACACAACAGGATGCAAGTGAAACCCATGATTTTTTCTTTCTTTTTTTTTTTTTTTTTTTTTTTTTTTCCCTTTAC
>LNAC01000505.1:29971-65112 GCA_002007465.1 Ailurus styani
CAGGACTCGATCTGGGGACTCCGGGATCATGACCTGAGCTGAAGGCAGTCGCTTAACCGACTGAGCCATCCAGGTACCCATACGTGTTGCATCCTAATTAACTGCACTAATATCTCTTGTAGCCAAAAGAGTTCTAACCAATCCCTGAGGCTTCCACGTAAATTCTCGTAACCATCCAAGCACAGATTTTGTCATCCCTGTCTTACATAGAGGAACTTGATCCCTGATGAGATGAAATGGTTTTTCTCAAGGTAACCAGTAACAGGAAGAGTAGAAATTAAACTTTGCAGTATCACACATAATTTTATTTCCCCTTCCTTTCCACCTCTTTAATTAAAACACAGCCTTCAAGACCCTGCTTAAATCCCACCTCCCCTGCAAAGCTTTCCCCAACCTCCCAGGACACAATACAGCCTTTCATAGACCAAATACTCAGTAAGAGTTTGATGATTGGCAATGATGATCAATGATTGGATTGTTTGGCAGTTAAAGATCTGTGTGGATAAAAAGCAATGACAGTGGCCTGGGTCAGGGGAGAAGTCTTGTGGGAAAAGCTGGCTTTGAGCCAGGTCGTGAAGACAGTGGGAGCTATGAGCTGCCAAAAGCATGTGGTATAGGAAGGAGAGAAGAAACGATTTGTGCAAAGGCACAGAANCCACTGAGCAGGGAGCCCGATGCGGGGCTCCATCCCAGGACCCCGGGATCATGACCTGAGCCGAAGGCAGATGCTTAACGACTGAGTCACCCAGGCGCCCCAAGAATGCCACTTTTGAAGAGAGAAATTATTGCACTACTTACGAAGTCATCTCAACAGAAAATGAATCTGACCGAGCCTCTCGATACAACTACTAATTTACAGGAAACAGAGAGTGGGGGACCTTATAAAATAGCACTACCAGCAAAATCTACAGGATGCCTTCCTCAGTTTTTCAACACTTTACAAGTGCAATAAAAGACAGAGGGATATGGGTGGGGGAAATCTATGAAATAAAAGAGATTTAAGAGATTTACCGAGGGGAGACCTGGCTCGCTCAGCTGGGGCATGCAACGCTTGACCTCAGGGCGTGAGTTCAAGCCCCACGTTGGTACAGAAATTACTTAAAAAATAAAATCTTTTTAAAAAGAGAGAAAGAGAGAGAGATGTACCAGGTACAATAGGTAGAGATGATTTGGATCTGAATTCAAACGGATAAACTGTAAAATATGCACATATACACTTAGGAGACAATTAGAAACTTAAAACTGAGTAGATGTTACAGCACATTAAGAATTATTGCTAATGTCGGGGAATTACTTGTCTTGTGATTACTTTTTCCAAAGGAGTCTATACCTATTAGAACTACACATTAAAATGTGTACACGTGAAATAATATATCAAATTTGCTTCAAAATAATACAGGCGAGGAGCTGGGTGTGAAATCAGATAGACCATGGGTTGATAATTGATGAAGCAAAGCAGAGGGCACATTAGGGGGTCGTTACACTATTCTCTCTACTTTTACGTGCATTTAAAATTTTCCATTCTAAAACTTTTTTCATTCTAAAACATTTTCGAAGAAAATCATGAAAATGTGTGTTTCTTTGAAAAATTTCTACTTTTCAGCAACAGAAAGAATGGTCTTCTCCCCTCTCCTGCATTTCCTCCTCTCTCCAAACGATCTGCTCACATTTGTCATGCTTAGACTTGGGCTCTCCACCAAAACAGAAGGGAAAAAATATCCAGAATCCTCTTTCCATCCGTTAGGTGCTAAATAAATAGAAAGCATTCCAGTTTAAAGTGTGTGGCGTTCACAGGCAAAAAGAGAGAGGCTAACTCTCTGTGGCTCTTGGAACCATGAGCCGGAGGAGGAATTGACCCTCAGAGGGCTGGAGTCAGCCCTGGGCACAGGAAAAGGCATCACTTCCAGAGCCTTCTGGGAAAAGCCCCACGGGGCTGGGACACCTGGGAACCCCTAGCACGGGCAGGTGCCTGCGGGGTACCCCACAAATGTGTCCGGAGGGAAGGAGGGAGGAAGTCGGTTCAGTGAGTTGGGTTCCTCAGTGAGCATGAAAGAAAGGTCTTAGGGAGCTTTAGCAGCATCTTCAAGCCTCCTGCAACCACCACGAGCATCACACGACCTCGCCACAGCCGATGTCAGGACTCTGTCTGAGCAGGAACTTTCAGGGAGGTGCTGGGCTGAGGCTGTCAGCCGCTGCTTTATCAAATTTACCCTGCACTTAGTAGCTACCGCTGGGGGCAGCCCCCTCAGGTGCTGCACGCTGTGTTTTCACCTTTACCACAGCCAAGGTAGAGTGTGGCGGGCCGGTCCCCAGGGGGGAGTCGACCCCCGGCTGGCTGGCTGCACCCCCTCGTGCGCCCTCCGGAGCTGACCCCGCACATCATCAGACACTTACAAACCCGTGGAGAGGGCAGGTCTTATGCTAAATGTCCTTACCACAAACATAATAAATACAGACAGAAGGACGGGAAGGGGAGAGGGAGGGAGGGGAGAAGGAAGAAAGAGAACACGAATCTTTAGGAGGACACGGGTATGTTTTGGCCTCTGTGATGGTGATGACTTCACAGGTGTGTGCTTATCCCTGACTCATTAAGTCGTATGCAATTATGTACAGGTTTTCTTTAAGATTTACTTATTTATTCATGAGAGAGAGAGACAAAGGCTGCTCTGGTGAGCGGCGGAAGGGACCGAGGGGAAGACTCACAGGCAGACCCCCCAGTGAGTGCAGAGCCCCGTGTAGGGCTCCATCCAGCAACTCTGAGATCACGACCTGAGCCGAAATCAAGAGTCGGACACTTAACCGACCGAGCCACGCAGGCGCCCCAAAATGGTGGTAAATTCTGATGACGAGACTGGGGAGGTGTTCGCTGCGGGCACTAATTTCATGCTCTGCATGTACGAATAATCATATGACATATGCAATCCCAACATTCATGTAATTTGTGTCACTTAGGTCAGAGGTAAGTCAGAGGCTATGCACCTAATCCCAGACAAATCCCAAGACTAGATGCTCTTCCCCGATGCCCGAAGACCCCACAAACCCCTACCTTTCTCAGGCTCTTGGAGCTCAGCTGAGGTTAGGAACACTGGCAGCCAGGCCTACACTGAAGTCTTTCTATTTGTTTAAAGATTTTATTTACTTCTTTGACAGAGAAAGAGACAGTAAGAGAGGGAACACAAGCAGGGGGAGTGGGAGAGGGCAAAGCAGGCTTCCCGCTGAGCAGGGAGCCCGACGTGGGACTCAATCCCAGGACCTTGGGATCATGCCCTGAGCCAAAGGCAGGCGCTTCACTGAGCCACCCAGGTGCCCCCTGAAGTCTTTTGAAAATGAAGAACCCACATATAATGTGAGTAACCAGCCTCCAAAGGGGTAGTTTGGATTTTGAATCTTCTTCTTTCATCTTAGTTAGATTTCTTAAAATGCGGTTCAGCCAACAATTGCTAGATCATTATTTTTTCAGTTTTCCCCACTGCCATCCTCCAAAGAGCTAAAAGGGGTGTTGTTTATATTATTAAATTAATATTTATTATTTAAAAACATTTTAAAGTGAATAACTGTGGTCGTTTCCAAATTTCTTGCACAACGTTCTTACATTTTTTTAAAAGATTTTATTTATTTATTTGACACAGAGAGAGAGCGATCACAAGTAGGCAGAGAGGCAGGCAGAGAGAGAGGAGAGAGGAGGAAGCAGGCTCCCTGCTGAGCAGAGAGCCCGATGTGGGCCTCGATCCCAGGACCCTGAGATCATGACCTGAGCCGAAGGCAGCGGCTTTAACCCACTGAGCCACCCAGGCGCCCTGTTCTTACATTTTTAATATCGTTCAACACTAAGTTTTTTGTTAAGAACATATGTCAATCTCTTTAAATAATAACGTTCAAACTGGGTTTGAAATTCAGAAATAAGGGCCCCTGGCTGGCTCATTTGGAGGAACGTGCTACTCTTGATCTCAGGATCATGCGTTAGAGCCCCACGTTGGGTGTAGAGACTACTTAAATAAATAAAACCTTTTTTTTAAAAAAAAAGAGAAATTCAGAAATACGGTGGCACCTTTCAGGTTGAGGTTCTTAAAGATTTTTACGCTCCCTCTGAAGTAAGATGCTGGGCAGTAGAGGGCGCTCTCGGCACGCTGGCAGGCATTGGTGGCAGCGATGCAGAACGCGATCTTCGTCCTGACCCCTGGGCGTTGGGCCCTGACCAGCACCCCCCACCCCTCCCCCCGACCCCACCCCCCGCCACCAGAAACGCTGCCTTGTTGTGCCTCCATTGGCTCTCAGCTACAATGCTGCGATTCATCTGCCTTCGGCGAGCCAATCTCGGCAGAAATTTCTTCCCAGGGGGAAGGTTGGCTGCTCAAAAGACCCTTTTTGCCAAGACTACTAGTTCATGAATAAAGTATCTCACAGATGACAGAGCACTTTCCCGTGCCTCACCTGGCCTGCTGTCCCCACTGACGATATTCCATGGTCTCGGGATGCTTGCGATAAAAAGCGTATTCAGGGGCGCCTGGCTGGATCAGTCAGAGGAGTGAGCAACTCCTGATCTCAGGGTCACGAGTTCAAATCTCATGCTGGGTGTAGAGATGATATAAACAAGCAAACAAACAAACTTAAAAAAAAAAAAAAGAGTATTCAGGACCATGACCTGATTTGGATTAATCACAGTAGAATGGGCTCTATGGGGAAGAAGTAAGTTGGAGTATAACAAATACCCACCATAAGATGGGTGCTCCAAGCATATTAGCTTCCTTGCCCTCCCCTTGCATACAGGGGCCTCGCGGGGAGGGCATAAAACACCAAGAGATAGAAAAGCAAGGAAACTTCCTGTGGCAGGTAAATCTGGAAAGGAAAGATAAAGGGAGAGGAGTCTCTCTCCCCAGCCTCCTGTAGCCTGTGATCCGAGTCATGGTGATACATGAAAGGGACCTGGCAAGAGCCCAGGTTCCCTTCTGTGATGGCTACACAGAGGCCTTCCTGGAGGAAGGGGACTGTTGAGGTGGTCCTCAATGTATGTGCTTATTTTCTCAGCACAGTTGTACTCCTCCGGCTTCACTTGTGACCAGACATGTCTCATGAACATAGGGAGGGTGTCAAAGCTCAGCACAGAACCCTCTGGTCAGAATGTGCATTTGATGCGAGCAGTGAAGAGAAATAAGCCAGGCGTGGCAATGCCCTGAGAGGGTCTGCAGGAAGTGGGGGGAAGGAAGCCACGAAGGTTGGTAATGGACACCCAACCACCTGTGGCTGACGGGGCGAGAGAAGAGGCTCCCACAATGAGCACTTCGTGCATGAGAGCATGATGCAAGACACATCACGTCTTAGGAATCTCCTGTAAAGAGGTGGTCGGGGTCAGGAGTTCTTCCTCAGTGAAGGACCCAGTCCAAAGCCAGAAGCCAGCTCCTTCAGACGCTTCACTGAGCCCAAGGCACCTGGGTCCTTATTAGAAATGCAGTCGAAACCAGAATGTTATACACTGAATTGTATCCCCTGCAAAATTTACACCTTGAAGCCCTAACCCCCAACATGGCTGTATTTAGAGGTAGGAGCTCATAAGGGTAGGGCCCTAATCCAACAGGTGTCCTATAAGAAGACACTCCAGAGAGTTCTCTGTGCACACAGAGAAAAGACCATGGAGGACCCAGCAGCAAAGGGACTCCGTGCAAAGCCAGGAAGGCAGGTTCACCAGAAACCGACGCTGCTGACACCATGATCTCAGATTTCCAGGCTTGGAACTCTGAGACGACAAATGTGTATTGAGTTCATGGTCTTCTGTTAGGGCAGCCTTAGAAAAGTAACACGTAAAAAATGTTAAGGACTTCACCTTCCCTTATGTTTTCTTGCCTTGTGTCTAATTAAGATACTACCTGCACCTGGTCACTCATGATGATGATCTAGTGCTTTCTGGTCCCTGTTGAGCCCCAGAACAATATACAGTGTGGCATTTTCCCTTCTCTAGGTACAAAAGTTCGCTTAGGGCACCCAGCAAAAAAAACGGTGAGTAAACCAACAATGGATGGGCTGAACATAATGGACATGGACGGGGATGGGAACGAAAGACGGATTCCAGCAGAAACTGGGACAGGGGTCGTGGTTGGGCTGGAGAGGACATTCCCACTATGGGTTGTCTTCTCAAAGCTATAACTTTTAGTGAAACTAGAAAGTCAAGCTTAACTTTTAAATTGTAAAAGGCTCCTTGGAATCATTTTGAATTTTCCCTCTGCCCTCATTGTAACTCTTTGGATGAAAGGGTTAATCAATTATGAAACATCACCTTCGACAAATGACAAGACATCATCCAAGGATGTATCTGACCACAAAAAGCCACCTAACTCTAGATGCTGGCCACTCCACCACAACCTAGGCCCAAAGGAATAAACACTGTTAGGTGAAGGAACAAAGTATACGTTAAAAACACACACAGAGTAAATCTCATCTTCCCTTTCTAATCAAAGTGATTGCCTAGGAAAGAGATGTTCTAAATACCTTCATAAGCCAGAAATGAACAGAGAAAATAGGATCCCCTGCCACGTTCTACCTGCAGGGAACCTAAGGAACTCTTGTACCCACTCTAGATTGCTGACAGCTGCTTCACTTTGACTCTGTGGCTCTACTAGATACAAAAGCCCAGGAGGTTTGGGGTTAAAGAGAAGTTTTACCTCCAGTTGTGGTATGGATGTGACATTGCACCCAACGTACCTGCTGCTTTCTCCAAACGCTGATGTCCTGCGACAAGCTGCATGACTGACTCAGACGCTGATTTCAAAACTTCGGGTCTTGTGGAGCCAGAATGGGGAAGTGTTGTCAGGCGGGGATAAGAAGACACCTCTGACATAAGGGCTGCACACCTGCTCCAGTTCCTGGGAGAAGGGGAGACACATGCTTGTTTCTTAAGTAGTAATTAGTTTCATTCTAAAATCGACCAATGCCATTGTCCTTTTTGGAGAAGCGAAGTTACTCTTCCAAAAAACGCTCAACTCATTGGTTCCAAATACAACATGAGTCGGGTCTGGTTTCCTCCAGGCTCCAGACCCCCGTCGAGAAGATCTTCCTGCACCGTCCTGACAGCCCATTACCACCACAGCTGGGGACATGAGGCACAATGCTGAGTTGGTGAATGGCTGTAGGGGTTGTTACCACCACTCTTAAGCCTGGGAAAACAGAGACTATACAGTTCACCACTGCCTTCTGTAGAAACAAGCTGCAGTGCTTTGCCTTTCGGGGTTTCTCACCCAGCACCACTGCCCTCAGTGCTGACAGGCTGCACTGACTCATCTTCCAGTGTCTTTCACACTGCAGCTCGCCACTGCCTCCAGTGACTCCCGCACTGCAGCTCACCACCCCCTCCAGTGGCGTGAACCTGCACTGCCAGGCCCTCCAGTCTTGCAATGCAGCTCACAACTGCCTCCACTGGTCTCAAGCCGCACTGGCATGTCTTCCACCATCACTCAGACTACAACTCAGCACTGCCTTCAGTAGCAGAAATCTGCACTGCCTTTCCTTCCCACGCCTTGCACTGTATCTGTCCACTGCATCCATTGTCAAGAAGTGCCAGCAGCCCATCTTCCAGCCTCTCGCCCACTGCAGCTCAGCACTACCTCCCTTCGCGGCAAGCTGAACTGCCTCATCTTTCAGATCCGTTGCACTGGAGTTCATCACTGCCTCCAGTGGTGGAAAGTTGAATTATGAGAGCTGCTTGATGGCATGGCAGTGCAGAATTCTGTCACTGGAGGCAGTGCTGAGCTGCACTGTGAGACCTTGGAAGAAATGGAAATGTTGGTTCCTGCCATGGGAGACAGTGGTTAGCTGCAGTGCAGGGGATGCCAGAAGGTTTTGCAGTGCTCATTAATGCCACTGGAGACAGGGATGATTTGCAGTGCGAGACAATTAATGGCATGCCTTGCAGAATGTGGCCACTGGAGGCAGTGTAGAGCAGCAGTGCGAGACCCTGGACAACATACAGTGACAGTCCCGCCACTGGAGGGAGTAGTCAGCTGTAGCGCGAGGGACGCCTGAAGGGTTTGCTGTGTTGCTTATGGCCAGGAGAGGCAGTGCGAGGCCATGCATGGCATGGCTGTGCAGATTGTCCCCACTGGAGGCAGTACTGAGCTGCTGTTTAAGGCACTGGAAGAAGTGTCAGTGAAGTATCCCGCCACTGGAGGCAGTAGTGAGCTGTAGTTTGAGACACTACAAGGAGTGGCAGTCCAGTTACCTAGCACTGGAGGCAGTGGTGAGCTGCAGAGGGAGATACTGATAGAAGAGGCAGTGTTGGTTCTCACCCCTGGAGGCAGTGGTCAGCTGCAGTGTAAGGGATGCCAGAATGCTTTGCAGGGCTGCTTACCGCCACTAGAGGCAGTGTTCAGCTGCAATGCGAGACCATGGACAGCGTGGTTGTGCGGCTTGTCGCCACTGGATGCACTGCTGAGCTGCAGGTCGAGATACTGCAAAGAGTGGCAGTGCAGTTTCCCGCCACTGGAGGCAGTGGTCAGCTGCCACGCCAATGCCAGAAGGCTTTGCAGTGCTCCTTAATGGCCCTAGAGGCAGTGGTGAGAGGCAGTGTGAGACCATGGGTGCCGTGGCTGTGCAGCTTGTTGCCACTGGAGGCAGTGTTGAGCTGCCATGCAAGATCCTGCAAGAGTGGCCATGCAGTTTCCTACCACTCAGGGCAGTGGTGAGCTGCAGTGTGAGATGCTAGAAGTGGCAGTGTCCATTCCTGCCACTGGACACAGTGGTGAGCTGAAGTATAAGAGCTGCTTGAAGGCGTGGCTGTGCAGATTTCTGTCACTGGAGACAGTGTTTAACTGCAATGTGAGAGCTGCTGGGAGACATGCCAGTGCAGCTTGCCACCACTGGAGGCACTGGTGAGCTGCAGTGCAAGGCAATGTAAGGTGTGGCAGTGCAGGTTCCCGCCACTGGTAGCAGTGGTCAGCTGCAGTGCAAGGGAAGCCTGAAGGCTTTGCAGTGCTGCTTACGGCCACTAGAGGCAGTGCTGAGATGCAGTACAAGACTATGGACGGCGTGACTGTGCAGGTTGTCACCACTGCAGACTCTGGTGACCTGCAGTTTAAGATGCTGCAAGGAGTGCCAGTGCAGTTTTGCAACCCTGAAGGCAGTGGTGAGATGCAGTGTGAAACACTAAAAGTAGTGGCAGCAGTGGTCATCTGCAACGCAAGACACTGGTTGGAATGCCAGTGCAGGTTCCCACCTCTGGAGGCAGTGGTCAGCTGAAATGCAAGGGAAGTCGGAAGGCATTACAGTGCTCCTTATTGCAACTAGAGGCAGTGTTGATATGCAGTGCAAGACCATGGACGATGTGGTTGTGCAACTTGTTGCCACTGGAGGCAGGGCTGAGCTGCAGTTTGAGACGCTGCAAGAAGTGGCAGTGCAGTTTCCTACCACTGGAAGCAGTGGTGAGCTGCAGTGCAAGACACTGGAAGAAGAGGTAGTGTTGGTTCATGCCACTGGAGGCAGTGGTCAGCTGCAGTTCGAGGGATGTCAGAATGTTTTGCAGTGCTGCTTACCGCCAATAGTGGCAGTGTTGAGATGCAGTGCTAAAGCATGGATTGCATGGCTGTGCAGCTTGTAGCCACTGGAGGCAGTGATGAGCTGCAGGGCGAGATGCTGGAAGAAGAGGTAGTGTTGGTTCCCACCACTGGAGGTAGTGGTCAGCTGTAGTTCAAGATTCTGGAAGAGTCGCAATGCAGTTTCCTACCACTGGAGGCAGTGGTCAGCTGCAGTGCAAAGGACACCTGAAGGCTTTGCAGTGCTGCTTATGGCCACTGCAGACAGTGTTGAGACACAGTGTGAGACCATGGATGTGTGACTATGCAGCCTGTTGCCACTGGAGGCAGTGTTGTGCTGCAGTGCGAGACCCTCGAAGAGTGGCAATGCAGTTTCCTACCATTGGAGGCATTGGAGAGCTGCAGTGTGAGACGCTGGAAGAAGTGGTAGTTTTTGTTCCTACCCCTGGAGGCAGTGGTCAGCTGTGGTATGAGGGAATCCAGAAGGCTTTGAAGTACTCCTTACCGCCACTAGAGGCAGTGTTGAGATGCAGTGCAAGACTCTGGACCGCATGGCTGTGCATCTTGACTCCACTGAAGGCAGTGGTAAGCTGCAAGAAGAGATGCTGCAAAGAGTGGCAGTGCAGTTTCCTACCACTGGAAGCAGTGATGAGCTGCAGGACAAGATGCTGGAAGGAGTGGCAGTGAATTTCCAACACTGGTAGCTGTGGTGAGCTGCAGGGCAAGACGCTGGAAGGAGAGGCAGTGCAGTTTCCGACACTGGAGGCAGTGGTCAGCTGCAGTGTGAGGAATGCCTGAAGGCTTTGCAATGATGCTTATGGCCACTAGAGGCAGTGTTCAGATGCAGTGTGAGACCATGGACACCGTGGCTCTGCACTTGTCGCTCCTGGAGGCAGGGCTGAGCTGTAGTTTGAGACGCTGCAAGAAGTGGCAGTGCAGTTTCCTACCACTGGAAGCAGTGGTGAGCTGCAGTGCAAGACACTGGAAGAAGAGGTAGTGTTGGTTCATGCCACTGGAGGCAGTGGTCAGCTGCAGTCCGAGGGATGTCAGAATGTTTCGCAGTGCTGCTTACCGCCAATAGTAGCAGTGTTGAGATGCAGTGCTAAAGCATGGATTGCATGGCTGTGCAGCTTGTAGCCACTGGAGGCAGTGGTGAGCTGCAGTTCGAGATGCTGCAGGGAGTGGCAGTTTAGTTACCTAGCACTGGATGCAGTGGTGAGCTGCAGAGTGAGACACTTGAAGACGAATCCCTGTCAATTCTTGCCACTGGAGGCAGTGGTCAGCTGCAGTGCTAGGGAGGCTGGAACACTTTGCAGTGCTGCTCACCACTTATGGGTTAGCCCTGGCCCCCCTGTTCCAAGCACCTGCACTGGACAGGCATGCGCAGTTTGCTTTCCCACACCCAGGGAGCGGGGAGGGGCAGGGGAAGTGGCCTCTATGCAACCAGGTCTCCCAGGTGTCTCTTATTTGGAGCTAACCCCATCCAGCCCCACCTTGCCCCACCTTTGCAAGACTTCAGAGATCCCCCCAGATCTATCTTCAGGGGCAATAGGTGCCATTGATTAGGTTAGAGCTCAGAATCATTCCAAGGCTGTAGGTTCCCCAGAAGCCCACACTAGTGACCTGGACACTGAGGTCTTGTGAACCGTTCCAGATCCCAGGCGATGTCGAGACGCCTGAGCAGTCTGCACTCCTTCAACAGGCCTTGGGCAGCCAGGGCACTCCACAGCCTAACCAGCTGACCATTCTCCTAAGGGGAGGGGACCCCTGAAACAGGGTGTGATGCTGCAGCTGCTGTGGACCGAGGCCTCTCTGGGAACCAGGCTTCAGGGTGTCTCTCATTCCAGGGCCCCCAGCTCCCTCCAGCAAGGCTTCCCAGTTCCCAGGATATATGGCTTCAGGGTTCATTAGAGCCTCTGTGCAGGACTGAGCTTGGGCCGCCTCCAGGCTGCTGCAGCCTTAGCCAACCAGATCCTAATGCTCTCAGAGGGACTGAATCCCACCAGACTCCCTCTCAGCTCACTGAACTGCCCGAGCTACTCCAGTGATGCTCCTACTTGGTCATGTTGTGCTGGGGGCAGAACCAGGCAGCCGCCTCTGCAGATTCACCTGGCTGTTGTGTTTGCCACCTGTCAATCCCCATATCACCTACCTGCTGATTCACCAGGTGGGTGTTCAACGTGCCAGGGAGACCTTTCTCTGAAATATTCATCATGGGCATCCCCCCCCCAAAGTGAGGCTCCCACAGAGTACAACACTTTAGAGATAAATTTCTTTGATTCGCAAATGAGTAGCCACTTTCCCAGTGGCGCAACGACCATGACAAGTGGATTTGGCAAGAAGGGAGTTACAGCCAGAACCAACACTGCCCACCAGCAATCTTGATGAGTCAACAGTCCCGAATCCCCTCTTGGGCCCGTACTGTCAGTTCACGCCACCTGGCCCTGCTCAGTAATGCTCCCGTCCATCCCACCGGCTCCTCTTTGCCACTTGGAGAAGGACCTGCATTCTCCTCCTGGGAGGTTGCACTGCCTTCCAGAAACGTATGGGTGCTGAAGAGTACCTGGAGGAAACATATTTCCCAACCCTGTCAGCTTTCAAGATCCAATTTTGGGATCTTGAAATCTTTCAACATTGCATCTTTCAAGATGCAGTGTTGGGATCTGACTTCCACCTCCAGCAGGCCCAGATTCCCACTCAGCCCAAAGTCCCTAGTTAACTGAATTGTATAGAAAAACTTCTTTTGAATCAGCAAATTCAAATGGTTTTCTGATTCTTGACATTCTGAGTCATTATCACCACACTTTGTGGTGTGTAAAGTAAGTGAGTTAAGGTCAATTTTACTATTTTTTCTAATGATGGAGTCACCTAAACTTTCACCCGTAGAGTGGAAATGCAGGAAGTCTTTGGTGGCCACGGGTGCCCACCTTTCCGTCTTTGCCCAGATAAGCATCCAGCCGGGAGTTGTCTGGGTCTTTTTCTTCTTCGTAGGCATCTTGATGAGGATGCTCTTCAATTATCCCTGTAAACGTTTCTAACTTCTGCCAAATTTCAGCACCTCCAACCGCACCATGTAATTATTTCTCATCCCTACAGCTAAATGAAGTCAACGGTGCCAATTCTATTCTCAGGGCATTTAAACAGCAGTGCTGAGTGCTGGCAAACACAGTGGTCCGCTTTTGAGGCAAAAGAGGGGGGAAAGGTGAATGCCCTTCAGAGAAAAAACTCTTCCTGGTATAGTTGCATTGACACTGGGGACAAGGGCAGAGGGACACGGTTCTGTCAACATGAGTGTAATTGGGCGGTATCGATACCGAGAAAAAGAATGTGAAGGGCCCCGCAACAAATCACCGGAAAAGAGGTGGGTGTTACTTTCCTGAGATGTTGACTCCGTCCTCTTCACCTGCTCACATTTACCAGCTGCATAAACCAGGGAGAAGGGGCCAACACAGAAATTCTGTTCAAAATCGACTGAATTTCCATAGAGAACATGTCCAAGATAACTGTTCCATGATGGTCTTTGGTTGTCTTGGGAAAAAACTAGTTTCGCTGACAGGCCAAGAATGTGTTGATGGTGGAGCGCCTCTTCAACTTCACATTGTGAGAAAGGTAGCTCTTGAAACTTTATTGATTTTATTCATGCTAATTTATTAATTAATGCTGAATTTAGTCAATGGCATGAAATACCCGTTTTTCCCCATTGGCTAAGATGATGGTTAGTTTTATGTGTCAGCTTAGCTGGGGTCTAAGACCCACCTATTTATTCAGGCCTAATCCAGATACTACTGTGAAGGTGTTTGGTAGATGTGGTTAACAATGACAATCAGTTGACCGTAAGTGAACGAGTTCACTCTCAATCATGGAGATGGGCTTCATCCAATCAGCTGAAAGGACTTAAGAGAAAAAACTGAGGTTTCTCGAAGAGGAAAGAATTCTATGGGTCATGACCACAGCATCGAACCCTGCCTGACTCTCCAGAATGATGGCCTGCCCTATGGATTTTCACATGCCAGCCCCATACCCCGTAAGCCAATCCCTTGACTCTTGTCATCTGGAGAATCCCAATACAATTGCTATCCAGCATGTTTTTTAAGAAGTTACCATGACTCACAAATAAATGGAAAGATATACCATACTCATAGACTAGAACTAATATCATTAAACTGTGGACAGTATCCAAAGTCATTTAGAGATTCAGTGCAATCCCTATCAAAATACCTATAGTACTTTTCACAGAACTAGACTGAAAAATCCTGAACTTTGTATAGAACCACAAGAGATCCCAAATAGCTAAAACAATCTTGACAAAGAAGAACAAAGCTGAAGGCATCACGATCCCAGAGTTCAAGATAGACTGCAAAACCCACGTAATCAGGGCAGCGTGACCTTGACACAGAAACACACATTCTTCTGTAGCCTGAGGATGGGATGCTGCCCAATTCATGAATCGAAGTTCAAGAAAGCCAATGTGGTCTTTTCATCTACTCAGTTGAATGTGTGTTGTTCAGCCCTGAAAAGGTCGGAAGGGAAGGTAGAAAGAAGAGTCAAATCCAGTCAAACCCCAGGGTTTGAAGGAGCTTCGTGCCTGTGGAGGGAGGGGACCCGAGGGCAGTGGGAGGACAGGACTGATGCATCTTCTGCCCTCTGGCTGTTTCCAGTTCAGGGACGCTGCTCAAATCACCGTTGTAGTACTTGGAAACCCAGAAGGAAGAGCACTGCATAGAGAATTCTGGAAAGAAGATTCCAGTCTCAACTCCAGAAAGTTCTCTGACTTTGGAAAAGCCACGGAGTATCCCTGGGCTTGGTTTTCTAGTCTACGAAATGAGGAGTTTGGACTAAATTAGCTTTTCTCAAAATATGTTCTTCATTCATTCATTCATGAGTTTTGTTTTTAGGAAGATTTGAAAAACTTAATTTTTTGGAGCAGTTCGCTATCAACGAAATGAAGAAGGTGACTTTGCTGCAGGACTTTGTGGAGTACTTACTACACTCATGTGCCTTGTTTTACTCATCAAATCGCTTGTGCGTGTCGAGAAGCAGCAGCCTGAGGACCTGACTTTGAAAAACACTCCAGCACGTAATTCTAATTTTCATATCCTATCATGCTGGAATGGGACCAAGAAAATCGGGCATGTGTCAGGTGTACGAACAATGACTAAACGGAGAAGAATTTTTATTCTCACCGGCATCTGCTTTAGACTTTTCCCTCTTCTTCGTGGCATCACATTCTTGCTGTTGGCCCAGTCAGAAGCATCCTACTTCGGGGCACCCTCGACTCTCAGCTGGGAGTCCATCCATCACTGAAACCTGGCCATTCAGGCTTCATGTCATCTCTGAAACTCATCTCCACGGCGGTAACCCTGCTTCCAGGCTTCGCGGTGGACGTGGTTCTTGATTATTGCTCTGCGAGTGGAAACGCTAGAATCTCTCTAACTAGGGAGGGCATCTCTCAGCTTGTGTATTCTTTCCCTTATGCTGGAGGCTTTTCTTTATCCCCTTCTCAAAAATCTTCAAAGGTGCCACATCGTTACTGAATAAAATCTGAGTTTCTTCAAGGTTATTCATGGTCTAGTCCTAACTTATCGTGCCTTTCCACTCTCTGTGAGCCAAGCTCCCAGCTCCTCAAAAAATATTATTTTGAGTCGCCTGGGTGGCTCAGTCAGTTAAGTGTCTGCCTTTGGCTCAGGTCATGATCTCAGGGTCCTGGGATCGAGTCCCGCATTGGGCTCTCTGCACAGAAGGGAGCCTGCTTCCCCCTCTCCCGGTGCCTCTCCCCCTGCTCATGTTCTCTGTCTCACTCTCTCTCCTGCTCTCCGTCAAATAAATAATATCTTTCAAACAAAATCTTATTTCATGCATTTTCTTCTCTGTTAATATAATGTTCTCTCTTTGGGATCCTCACCTCCTATCTCTTGTTATTAAAACATTCGTCTCTAACAAAGCGTTTGTGTCCTTCAAGACCCACCTGTTCTTGGACCCTTCCCTTAGGCTGGTATTCCAATGGTCACCCTCCCTCCTCAGGACTTGGTTAGAACATCCCTGATCTAATATGCCTCCTGCTGGTGTTAGAGTGACTTGTAAACTCACGTACTCGTTCTTTAGGTAATGGATTTATTGAATGGGGGTAGCAGTGAATGACCGCCGAGCACTGACAAGCAGAGCTGACCACACTGGATGCCATGCATTTGTTCACTCATTCAACAACTAGTTCTTATAAACACAGATAACCCCAGGGCCCCCCCCTCCCCGCACAGCTCCAGGTGCTCAGGGGAGGCCCCCGTGAGCAGTCCGTCCCAGATCATAACGTCCTTCCTGAGCAGCAAGAGTGGCGTGTCTGGGCTGTGATCACTCTTTGGCCCCAGGGGCGAGATTCGCTCACTTGAGATCCTTAATGTGCCTTACAACCCACCATTAAAAAACACCCATCCTTTGATCAAACCTCCAAAGCCCCATTTCCAGATTTATCCTACCAGTTCTGGAATGAGCCTGCACCAAACACTTGGCAGACCCCGGGACATTCCCTGGAGTGTCACTTACTGGAAACTCCGTGAAGTCCCCACAGCCGAAGGCTGGCAGGTGCAGCAGGAAGATAAATGAGCGTTGATGATGATTTCAGTGGAGGGTAATTTCTCGCTTCCACGGATACTCCACAAACACAGCTGTCAGAAGCACATTGCGTAAATCAGATGCTAATTAGATTAAATCCCCGCTAGAATTAAGGCAGCAGACTATTTTGTCTTGTTCTCCTGCATTCTGGGCTGACAGGCAGAACACTGTCATCTCAAGTACAGCCGCAGGGACGTCAGGCAACTGTTCTCACAGCCAAACGGTCGTCAGCAACAGAAAAATAGACGGCATTTCGGGCAACATTGGTAATGTCAAAAATGTGAATAATCTAGTGGAAACAGAGCTAGACCGGGAGAGAAGAGAACTGAATTTTGAGGTGAGTTTCAGCAAAAATCACTTTTCGACTCTAGCTTTGGTGTCCTATCCCCCTCCGTGCCCCCCAGCCACCAACCTCCTTCCTCTCCTTCCTCCGACTCATCTCTTGAGTATGTATGAGTACCAGCTACTGCGAGTCAATGTCCTGGGGCCCGGAGACTCAAAAATCCCCTCAATGCTCCTGGTCTCCTTGGAGGACCAGGAGGTTGGCCTGCCTGATCTTGGCCCCTTTCAGAACTTCACCTTCTGATGTCCCAATGTGAACTGTTGTCCGGCCGGCATCCAGGTGGGAAGTCTTTTGGTCCTCTGTCCCACCTCCTGCTGAAAGGCACACAAGACACATCCCTGTGCCTACCCTCAGTTTTTAGTCTGGTTAAAAATAAAAGCACATGGGGTTCCTGGGTGGCTCAGTCGGTTAATCGTCTGCCTTGGGCTCAGGTCATGATCTCAGGGTCCTGGGATCGAGCCCCACATCAGGCTCCCTGCTCAGTGCACAGTCTGCTTCTCCCTCTCTCTCTGTGCTCCTTCCCTGCTCTCTCTCTCAAATAAATAAATAAAATCTTTAAAAAGAAAAAAAAAAAAGAAAAGAGGACAGAAGGCAGAGTGGAGGGATGGCTAGAACACAGTTCCAGACCTAAGCAAGGGGAACCCAGGGTGCGAGAAGTCCTCAGCTGATGTGCTGAGTGTCCTTCATCTGTCACAAATATGTCACACATATTTTTGTCCTTCACTCAGCAGGCGGGACGGACGTCACTGTCAGAACCCAGTCAGGACGGTGTGGAGCACTCAAGTCCAATCCCAACCCAAGCCGGCTATCCTGTAACTAAACATTAGGTTGTAAAGTTTATCTTTCAAAAATTAACCTGCGACAAAATTATCCACAATGGAATAGAAAGAGTTATTGAGGAACTAAAAATAATGAAAACAACACAAGGGGAACGGCGACCTTCCCTAGAGCGTGGGGGACAGAGGGGAGAGTTTGGAGTTATTCACACTTAGAAATTCCTCAGAACATTAACACTGGAATGACTATATGGTACAGCAATTCAACTTCTGGGTACACACCAAGAACTGAAAGCAGGGCCTCAGAGATACTCGTATATCCGTGTTCTCAGCAGCAGTAGTCACAGTAGCCAAAAGACAGAAGCAGCCTGAGGGCCCATGGATGGTGAACAGATAAATAAAACGTGGTCTGTACTCACAATGGGATCCCTTTCCGCCTTCAAAGGAAAGAACTCCGACACCTGCTTCCTGACGCATGAACCTTCGGGATACCATGCTACGGGAAATAAGTTAGTTACAAAAGGACAAACACTGTACAACCACTTACAGAAACACCCAGAGCCATCAGACTCATGGATACGCAGTTAAATGGTGACAGCCGGGGCTGAGTACAGTGAGAATAAAGCTTCCGTTCTGTGAGATGAAAAGAGTTCTGGAAATCGGTTGCACTCACCATGCAAATGCTCTTAACAGTACTGCACTGTACACTTACTGTGGTTATAACGGTACATTCCACCGTTAAAGAAAAGCCAGAAGTTTGGACGAGGCGCCCCGCGGAGCTGAAACTCAGAGCCTGGGTGCTGGCATCCGGAGCCCCAGGGTGGCCCTGAGGCCTGGGGGCTGGCCAGTCCCGCTGGTGCTGGCGTCGCTGAAGGGGCCCGGGCGGTGCTGGGTCTGCGCGCACTGGGAACACTGCGGACTGGAATCCAGGGCTGCAACCGGGACTGAAGGCGCCCAGGCGAGGCTGCTAGACTGGGCGATGCGGGCGGGACGTGGAGGGGAAGGGAGATCCTGTCTTCCTTCTGGGCGTCCGTTTTCCTGCTGGTGTGGCCTCTTCAGCAGAGCCCAACTCCCGGCCACCTAGCGAACAGAGAGGCGGCTTGCAGAGTCCAGGGTGGGACCACTTTGAGGATGAGACGCCCTGGCATGAGGTCACTGATAAGGTTTTAAAGTTGCCTCTGGGGGGTGCCTGGGTGGCTCAGTCTGCTCTTGGTTTCAGCTCAGGTCATGATCTCAGGGTGGGGGGATCGAGTCCAGCGTCGGGTTCCGTGCTCAGCAGGGAGTCTGCTTGAGATTCTCTCTCTCTCTTTGCCCCTCTGCATGCACTTACGCTTATTCTTAACTCTCTAAAAAATAAATGAATAAAGAAATAAATAAATCTAAAGAAACAAATAAAGCAAAATAAGAAAATAAAGTTGCCGGCAATTTCCTTCGGTCCTTCCTGATAGAGAGGGAGGGGGACCACCTTTGAAAATTTGTGTCCTGCATTTGGGTTTTCCGAATAAACAGGGAACTTCCCTGCCTCTGATTCTCGATGGCCTTCAGCTCGAATTAACCCTTCTGGCAACGTGACATGTTTTGGGGTGATATATCCTGGTTTCCTTCCGTGTGCTCATGCTCCAGAAAACTGCCGAGACCTTCTGCTATTCGTCTGGAACCCCAGCGAACTGCGTGCCCACACCTACAATGGACCGTCCCCAAGTGCTGGGGCTGCAGGGCCGAGGAAGACCTTGCTCGAGGAAGCCAGAGTCCAAGCCAGGAGACAGAAACTGTCCATCACTCCCTGAAATGTGGGCATTTTTAAGGCTGGAGACACGGTAGCTCATTGAGGCCATCAGGACCAGTGTGTCGGGAACATCCTGTGACCGCCAGTCCTGACCCAGTCACGCGGCAGGGGCTGGGCTCTGGGGTCCGGGGCTCTCGGGGGAGAGGGGTTGGAAAGGTCGCTCGGGAGCCTCCCAGTGCGATGGACGGAGGCATCGTCCCCGCTGCGGAGACACTGTGCAGGCGCCCCCGGTGGCGGCCCGGCCTCCGTGCACCTCCGTCGTCCAGCGCTGCTGAGGGGCTGCACCGCCCCGCACACCCCTTCCCCTCTGTGACAGAGAGCAGACGGGGGACCCCAGCTCGCCAGGAGCCCGAGCCCATCAGCCTAGATTACATTCCACAGCACCCACCTCAGTCACCGGGTGAAATAAGGCAGAGACACTCGGTAAAGTTCCAAGAGCCTGGCAAACCTTTGCCGTCTCTGTCACCAGCGTGACCTTCCTTCCTCACATGGCTGAGTGCTGCCTGCGGACCGGTCACGAGGTGTCGCTGTGGGTCAAGGTAACTTTTCCTCATTTCCTCAGAAAGCCCTATTTTCTGTAGATACGGAGATTGCTTCTTCTCTGTGTAATTTGGAGGATTACCCATTATGTTTCCCATAATTTACAGAAAGAAGGGAGACTACACATCCTCAGGCTTCGCTTCTGTTTGTCCTCCTTGCGTGCCCTCGATTCTGACCATCACCTACCTCACTGATCCGTTCATTCCCGTCCCTGTTCCATCCGTCCAGCAACTGTTTGCTGGGCGTTATAGACGCACCAGGACTGGGCTGGGGCGGCAGGTACCAGAGTGAGTAAGACAAAGCCGCATCCATCATGAAGATTGCTCGGACAGCTCGTTCTCCGACCAGGGACCCCCATTTCCAGCTGTCTGCTGGGGAAGGGACTGAGAAAACACTAGAGCGCCTGGAGGCGGCACCGTGGAGCCCACCCGCGCTGCACACTTGCTGCTCACCTCTTGACACACGCAGCTCTCTCAAGTCATCGAGCTCACAGACCTCACCTTCTTGGACCTCTCTGCCTTCCTTCGGCCCCCTGCCACCCGATGGCCACGTCCACGCCTTGAAGGGTCTTGCCAGTCAGCTCCTCCCAGGCTCAGGTGACCCCGGACTGACTCTCCTGCCTCTGTGTCCTCTTACCTCCTACAAATCGTCTACGCTGACGACAGAAGGATTGTCTTGAAGAGCACTTCTCCCGGTGCGAGCCCACCTCCAATTCTTTATCCTAAAATATTTACGCCTCTCCGTCTCATCGAAAGTTCTTCTCTATTATCAGACTCCAACCTACATAATCTACATCCTAACCCTAAATTAACAAAAAGTGGGTAAAGAAATATTTCAGTGCCGGGCACTGGCTGGAGCACATGGGGAAGAGACAGAAGCAAGGCCAGACCCTGTCTCCCAGAAGTGGCAGGTGTAATACCCCAAATTCACAGGCTGAAGACCTGACCCGTGGCACCTGAGGAGGGGGTGGGATTTGGATCGAGAGGCTCTGAATGGGTCACTAGGTTATGTGAGGTCCTGCAGGTGAGCCCAGTAGGACTGGTGTCCTTAGAAGAAGAAGGAGCAGCACCAGGGAGGGGCTCACACAGAGAAAAGGCCACATGAGGCTGTCACAAGCTGAGGGGCCCCCTCAGGAGGAGCCAAGCCGGTGGCCTTGAGTTTGGATTCCAGTCTCCAGACCTGTGAGGAAGGAAGTGTCTGTTGCGTAAACCACCCAGTTTGCAGCGTTTGCTTATGCCTGATCTAGCAAACTAAGACAATAAGTAAACGTGAAACATCTCTGGAGGAAGGACTCTGTCTGGACGGGGACGCAAAGGGAGCAGTTAACTCCTCTCTGTCTCGTGAGCCCGGTGACGCGTGATCCCTTGTTCTGCTAATATGCCCGGTGTCTCCTGGCGTCCGTGGCTTGGCCCTGTCTCCTGCGCTTGTACACCTTCCCGCCGGCCCCCGCCAAGGCCGAATTTCACCCACCCTTCAAGGCCAAGGACAACTTTGCCAGCGCCTCTCCTCTGTTCTGAACTTGATTTCATCTGTCTGTCCTTTTTGCCCCTGTACCAGCTTGGGGTGCCTTTCTTATGTCCTCATCCTCTACATATTTACTTTTGAATCTTCGTATTTTGACTTCCCCATTTTTCCCAGTTAGCTTTGGTAGAAGGGAAGCTCTCTCACTTATTTTTATATCCCTTATGGCACCTGTTACTGAGACTTAAACATGGTCAATGCTTAATAAATATTTATTTAATTCGAACAAGGGGGAAATTCTGCAAGGATGAAGGAAACTATTCACTTTTGCCTGAAATTTTAACAAGAATATAATTGTTCTTTTCTGTAAAACAAAGATAGAAACAACTGGGTTCTTCTCTATTCTCTTGGCATCCTGAAAGATATGGCCACCTTGTTGGTTCTGTATGTTCATCAGAGTCTCAGTCTCCTCTCCTGATATCGGGGAGCAAAGTATTTGGCAAAGGTCTTCACCGTCACAGCTTGGCCGTCAAAGCCGTGAGATTTTAAATTTAAAGCAAAAAGACTCTCGATTTAAAGGGGATCATCTGGAGAAGCTGTCCAACTTCCTAAGTCTTCAAATGTCCGTGTATGTGGCTGTAGCCGGGGTTTGGACGAGGCAGGTATGTTTGGAGCCCGTGTGCTGCTCAGCAAGCGAACCTCTGGGATCCAGGAACAGTCAGGACTCAACAGTGAACTTGGAAGTGTGACTTGTCGACAATGAGAACTATTGCCTAAGAAACTTAATTCATCCTCTTTTCCACCCTCTAAACATACGGCTTCTACTTCCAAAGATGACATTTCTGTTCCTTCTCCTGAACTTTCCTAAGGTCTGGCTCTACCTTCCTAAACGCGAGGGAGCCCAGAGACTAGCTTCAGAATTCTCCCGCTTACTCTCAATCACAAGCAAGGAATTACACTGGTAACATTCCTCCTCTTCTTTTCTATTAGCGAAAGCTTTATTTTAAAACTGTAATGAAAACATCTGCACAGATCTTCAGGAACTCAAGCAGGAGTAATCCAGGCATTAGGTGGGAATCCTGTCTTGCTCTGGTGTCCTAGTGTAAACTGACACGGGCGGATCCTGTTCTCGTGAGTGCACTGGAATTCTAGCCACAGTGAAGACGAGTGAGCTACCGTACTCCCAACACTGTAGACAAATCTCACAGACATAATGTCCAGTGCAAGAAGCTACTCAGAAGAGTACATACTGCATGGTTTCATTATCACGAAATTCATGGATAGGCCAAGGGAGTCTCTAGCTGTAGTGAGGATTGAATGGGTAGATTCATGTAAAGTCCTTGGAAAAGCAGATGAGTAAATGTGAGCCACGTTTGTTATAATGAGAGACAGTCACTAACACCTGTCTGTTATAAACTGTACTCATTAAATGGTCTTAACGAACAGCCTTAAGGTGCCTGGATGAGAGAATGACCTGCGAACTTCCGCTAAGATAACTCCGCTTGGAGCAGCGGGCGTGGGGACTTGCGCACCGAGGCGCTGGGGCCAGAGATGGCTCAGGAGAGGAGTGGGAATGGGGGTGGCTAGCAGGTTATTTCCACGAAAAAAGCGGGGAGGGAAGGAACAGGATGCACGTTAACAGAAGCTCCAGACGCGGATTCAGGGGACGCCCTGCACCGGAGGTCCATGGGCCTTCTTCAGGCTACCCCAAATCAGGAAAATCCACGGCCAGCACTTGTCATAGTTCAGGAAAGCTTGCTTTGGAAATAGCTCCAGGGGAAGTCCCCTACCCCCTTCCAGCCCGATCGCTGCCAGAGCCTCCCTCCCTGACTCAGAATCTGGAGCAGCCCCTGGGTCCTTGATCCTTCGTGTCCTGACAACTGCTCGCTCATCCTGCCTTAGACATTCTGACGAGGCAGGTGTGCTGGGCCAGGCTGCAGCCTCCTTCTGCTTCCTGACTTGTGTCCCAGAGCTGTGCTCCTGCGTCCTTCCTCTGGCCATACCCTGAGCCCACAGACATGCCTCCGTGCTTGGCCCCTCTCAAAAATGGCGAATAACAAAAATACCACTTTGCTTTACAATGTTGGAACATTTCCTTCTACTTACAGTTCTCCCTTTCCACCTACTCAGCTTTTACTCAGGAATCTTCTGATTCAAAGAGACTGAAAGAGGTTTGGGAGTTTATAATAGATGGTATCGAGAAGGTTTTGACATGGCTTTTTAAAGTACTATAGTCCTTGCACTTATCTCTCCATATATAAATGAAAACTGTCTCTATAAAGGGTCTGAGTGCACTTAAATTCTCATTGTCAAATTAATGGACAGTCATCATCCTCAGGAATTCTAACGGCACCGCTAAATCCTCCACATCTCAAGCTTTGTTCTACTCCAGAACAATTGTTTTGACAACACAAGTCATTGCATATTTGCACTCAGAAACTCAGGACCAGTGACACCACAGGTATTTCACAAATACCGTTTGACTTTCTTATCCTGGTCATGTTTCCCTCTTCGTCACCTCTAGATAAAAAGTATGATGCAGCGAAGGTGGGCGCAGGGAGGAGGGAGTACAAACTAGTCAAGACATTTTGCAAAAGAAAGGCTGATTCAAACGATGTTTTGGTCATAGAGGAAGTAGTACCTGAGGCAAAAACGTGTGGTCTGGGTGGGAGTCCTGAATCTTTCACTCTGCAGACGGTGAAACCAGCCTAAGGCGAGGAGACAGGCTGGGTTGGCTCCGATGGTGTGTGTTTCTGAAACCCAGGCTCACAAAACTTGGCCCCAGAAGGGACTGAGCTGTGTGGAACCATTCATTGCAAAGACGTTATAAACATAGGCTATATTTGTTCCTAATATATTGGGTCCACATTGTCTATATAGTTAAAGTTTTCTAAGATAAGACCCAAACCAAAAGATTATCCGTGAGCATACTGAAATTGCATGCAAATCCATGAGTGTGCAGGGCACCGGGGTAGCTCAGTCCACTGGGCGTCCGCCTTTGGCTCAGGTCATGATTCCAAGGCCCTGGGATGGAGCCCCATGTCGGGCTCCCTGCTCAGCAGAGAGCCTGCTTCTCCCTCTCCCTCTGCCTGCTGCTCTGCCTACTTGTGCTCTTTCTCTACCTCTCTCAAATAAATTTTAAAAATCTTAAAAAACAAAACAAAACTGTGAGTATGCATAGGCGTGGCACAGGCATGCATTGTCGTGGGGGAATAGATGCATACCCTTCACCTTGTTCTCAAAAGGGGTCATGAGTGAAATAAGGTTAAGAATCACTGACCTCGGGGCACCTGGGTGGCTCAGTGGGTTAAAGCCTCTGCCTTTGGCTCAGGTCATGATCTCAGGGTCCTGGGATCGAGCCCCACATCGGGCTCCCTGCTTGGCCCTGCTTTTCCTCTTCTTTCTCTGCCTGCCTCTGCCTACTTGTGATCTCCCTCTCTGTCAAATAAATAAATAAAAATCTTTAAAAAAAGAAAAAAAGAATCACTGACCTCTGGGTGAGGTCCAGAAAAACCAAAACAAAACAAAGGAGAACCAACCCTGAGGACCTCAGAGCAAAGCCTGGTTCCTACAAAGACAGCNTGGGTGAGGTCCAGAAAAACCAAACCAAAACAAAGGAGAACCAACCCTGAGGACCTCAGAGCAAAGCCTGGTTCCTACAAAGACAGCGGAAGGTGGATGGAGGGGACAGCCTCCATCCGCCTTCGGTGGTGGTGATGAAGGTACGGAAGCCTTAAACTTCTGACGGTCTCTCCGAGCCCCGAGAGAGCTTTCGGGCCCCACAAAGTGGGGTTTGTACTTTGGAAATGCTCAGAGTGGTCTGGCTGAATTCTGAGCTTTGACCTTCTCGAAGGACGGGAGAAGGTGCTCCTGTTGTCCAGAGAGATCACTTCACGTGTTTCCGGTTTGTTGAAGGGAGAGGGGGCACGGGCAGAGGCCATCAAAGGTAGAACAATGACCACGGTTTTTGTAAATAAAAGTTTCCCGAAGGGATCCGACAAGTCTGTGTTCTTACACAGGTAATCAGCTCGGATATCTGAGATCCTAGTGAACTTTAGCCCAGGGCGCTGCCTCCTATTTCGTCTATGCGGTGACACCCTTCCCGACCTGCAGGTGGATCTGCTGGCTGGACCCCACATGCACGGTGAAACAGGATTCTTTCCCCTCCTTGAAAACTGTACAAAATGACTGCTTTAAAACTTGGGGTAATATTATACTTTTATCTGGGAAGTTTTATTTAAAGATTTCCTTTTTTTTTTTTTTTAAGATTTATTTATCTGACACAGAGAAAGACACAGCAAGAGAAGGAACACAAGCAGGGGGAGTGGGAGAGGGAGAAGCAGTGTTCCCGCAGAGCAGGGAGCCCAACGTGGGGTTGGAACCCACGGTCCCGGGATCATGATCTGACCTGAAGGCAGACGCTTAATGACTGAGTCACCCAGGCACCCTAAAGATTTCCATTTAAAAAAAAAAAAAACTTCTATTTTATTTATTTTCAAATATGTTAAATTTTGAGAAACAGTTGTGGGTCAGAGGACACTTGCAGGAGCCCAGGGCTGGCCGCTTTCGCTGGGGGTTGGGGTGGGGCGAAGGGAGGGCTGGGCCTCCCCCTCCTCCTCCGGAAGCTGAGCTCTCTAAGCACAGAAAGAATGTTCTCTGCTTCTGTAAACAGATCTCCCTGGGAGCTTGAGAAGAAAAAAGCAAGAAAGTTTATCTTTCTCTTTCGTCTGTGAATAAACAGGAAGAGAGGTGAAATGGGCCAAAGCATTTCTTTATTTTTGTTAATTAAAAAAAAACTACATTTCACATCATGACTAAGTGATTTTATGGGTTTTTTTTTTAAAGGTTTTATTTATTTATTTGGCCGAAACAGTACACACAAGCAGGGGGAGGGGTAGACAGAGGGAGAAGCAGCACCCCCGTCCCATCCTCCCACCAGCTCGTTTGTGTTTTAGATTCCACAGATGAATGAAACCCTGTGGTATTTGTCCTTCTCTGATAGACTTATGTCACTTAATTTAACACCCTCCAGCTCCAACCACGTCATTACAAATGGCAAGATCTCATTCCTAATTCAGTGGCTGTGGAATAGTCCGTCATCAGTCTACACCACATCTCTCTCCGTTCCTCTATCAACGGATACTTACGTTGCGTCCATACCATTTAACTACTGTAAAAAATGCTGCAATAAACACAGGGTGCACACAGCTTTCCAAACTGATGTTTCTGTTTTCTTCGGGTAAATAGCCACTAGAATTACTGGATTATATGGTATCTCTATTTTTACCTTTTTGAGGACGCTCCATATTATTTCCCACAGCGTTGTACTGATCCCATTCCCAGCAAAGCACGAGGGTTCCCGTACCTCCACATCCTCCCCAACATCTGGTATTTCTTCAGCCTGAACGATTTTAATGTTTTAAACATGTGCTTGTTTTTTAAAAAATAAGTAGGAAGGGGGGGCTCCTGGGTGGCTCATTGGATGAAGCCTCTGCCTTCGGCTCAGGTCATGATCCCGGGGTCCTGGGATCGAGCCCCACCTAGGGCTCCCTGCTCAGCGGGGAGCCTGCTTCTCCCTCTGCCTGCTGCTCCCCCTGCCTGTGCTCTCTCTATCTCTCTCTCTCTCCCTCTCTGTCAAGTAAATAAATAAAATCTTTAAAAAAATTAAGTAAGTAGGACTGATCTTCCTTGCAGGCTCATTCTTTCACCTCTGCTTTCCCATATGATCTATGTCAGACTTGCCTGTGACAGAGTCAAGTCTGAAAAGGAGAAACTTCTTGGATGACAAGAGGTATCACCCAGGCTGTGTCCACTGTGTGTTTGTCGAGGAAAAGCTGCTAGTGTTTCCACTGCTGGACCTTTTCCATTTTGTGTGTCACTGACATAAACACAGTGATTGGGGATTTGGAGCCGCTTGGACAGCTAGTTCCCTGCTCACCTCCCCGTCGGCTGTCCCGTCTTCTGGCCCGGCGAGCAGCTCCTTCGCTCTGCCCCTGCAGCACCCGCCTTTCTTCACCCACCACTTCATCATTCTTCCTCTGTATTTGACTTTTCTTAGCACGAGGCATAGATTCAACGTGCATTTTTCAGATCTTCCAGTTGAAGGACGACCCTTTGTATGAAACTTGAGTGTGGCTGAGCTCTCCCGTCTGTGAGCTCTCATGAAACTCATTACCTTGAGAACCAACATTCGGTCCACCCTATGTATTTACACATCTTCTTAGTATAAAAGTCGTAAAAAGTAGTACAATGAAATGACAACACTGGAGTCCAGTCCATTTGCATCCAGTCAACTATATAACATGTGGCATGAACTTTCCTATCTTCTCCTGGAGTCATGGAGCCAGAAGTCACTGTGGCCCCAAGTCTCAGCTCCTCTCACCCGGCGACAGCGGTGCAGGAGGTCCCGAGGGATGGACCAGTTCCCTTGCCCTTTCCAAATTGCTCTTCCGTGATCCATTCATTTACTTGAGCATTTCTCGAACCCATGCCAGGCACCGAACTCATCGGTCTTGGTACGTTCCCTGCCTTCCAGGGAGCGTGAGTTCCTATGAGGAGAGACAAGTAACAACAGCGTGAGGAGGCGTACGTGGTGGTTATTGGCCCTTCGGAGACGTGATTGCTCTCAATGGCCGGGTGGACCAGAGCTGCTTCCTGTGTGGGGAGGATGCTGGGGGGTTGCACAGAGAGAGTCGCGGCCGGAAGGCCTGGAAGGTGGGTGGCGTGTGTCATGGAAGAAGAGGCAGAAGAACGTTCCGTGTACGGAGAAAAGCACAGGCAAACACACTTAATAAGAAAAGACGGGGAAGACAGTGGTGTTTGAGGTCCAGCTCACAGAACCTTCTTGAAAGAACATAGGTTCTGTCAGAGGGGTGAGGAGACACGTAGTCGTGGGGAGAAGCGGAGAGGGGAAAGGTGGAGGATGAGTCTGGAAAGACAGCAGGGGGTTCTGAGTAGGAAAACCTATATCTGCTAAAGGAGAGCATTTAATCCCCAAAGCAGCAGGAAGCCAACTAGTGTTTGCATGTGTGGCGAGAATGACCACCACTTACATCTCGGGGGCAGTTCGAGGGCGTAGTCCTCGGTACGTCACCCGCTTTAACTGACTTTGACCTGGTACTGGTTTTATCAGGTAGGTACTGTTATCGTCCCTATTTTAAGATGATGAAGCCAATGCACAGAGAGGGTGACCAAGTTATCTAAGGCCACACAGCTAGTAAGGGACAAAGCTGGTATTTGAACTAAGTAAGGGAGATTTGGAAAAACACCCGAGAGCAACCTGTAGTATGGCCAGGGCAAGGGGCCGGAAGTCCGGTCTGGAGGCCGTGACAGCGGTCCAAAGAAAGGAGTTTATGTGGAGTCGGTGACGGGGATGGAAAAGTGCATCAAAGGCAAACTGTCTCTCGTCCACTCGTTGCGGGATCCGAAGCGGACTGAGCTCTGCAGGATGATCTCGTCATAGACTGAGCTCCAATACAGAGTGTGGGTGGGAGAGCGTCACGACTGCTCCACGCTCGCTGTGCGTGGGGCCAGGCAGCCCTGCTCCACGTGCAGGGCACCATTTGCTTTGTTTCTATCACAACCCAATTCCCTTCTGGGAATACAGTCCAGCATTTAAAACGGGGGTGGCGTTTCCTTAGTGCACGAGTATTCCCAGAGAGATGCTCTTTTCTATTTTCGGAGCAAGTGAAACTAAGCTACTCAGCGTCTGGCTCGGGCTCCCTGTCGGTAAGTGGCCCATGTTTTGGCAGACTTTCGGTGGGCGCTGGGCCAATCGCTAATGATTTCAGTAAATAATTTTAACCTAAACACTCTCTCCTTGTTTCAGAGCCTCCATGGACTCACGGCCGTGTGCATGAGGACTGATCATTCCTGACTGCGTTCGCCACGTGCGCCCTCCCCGTTGCGCACAAATTCCCTCGGCTTGGGCTGGGGTTCTCCTACTCTGACACAGCAAACCAAGGCAGCTCTCTGAATCCGTAATGACAAAGTTGGGGCTGGATGTCACGCCTCCAGTCCCTGGTCTCAATTTACTTAGCTGCTGAGTAGAGAGGATATTTGTGCCTTATTCACTCAGCAAACCTTGATGGAGAATGGCCAGTGGCCGGGTTCTGTGCCGGGTGCTGGAATCAGAGCCCAATAAAACATGGTCTGTGACTTCAGGGACGTGGGTTCTAGCTTCCCCATCTGTCAAGCCCCATGCAGGAAAAAGAAACCACACCAGACACCCTAAAGAAGAGGATCTGTGTAGGGAACTGGATACCCAGGTGAAGGACATCTGGAGAGGCGAGGGAGGCGGGGAGCACCCTGCCCATGGGGCTGGGAGACTGGGGAACAGTGCAGCCCCCCACCATCCAGGGACCTGATGAGGCTGGGGTCTGGTCCCCACAGCCATTCCCGAGCCAAAGGGTCATCCCAGCTGATGCCAGCAGAAAGAGGAAGCAATGTCCCACTCATGACCCCACGGGCGACCTCATAGGGGCAGTGGGGAAAGAGGAAGAGTGCACAGGGCAGACGGAAATGCAGGCAAATCAGTCATTCTGGAAGGGAGCCCAGTCTGAGCCTGAGCCGGAACTGAGACACGTGTGAGCACATGGCAGCTTTCAGAGCTGGACATTCAGAATTTGATTTTCCTACTCGTGCCTCAGGGCCTTTGCCCGGGCTGTTCTGGCTTGGAACAGTTTTCCCCAGAGGTGCCCTCTTTTCACTTTTTTCAAGCCTCTGCTCCAGTATCACTTCTTGATGATTGTAACTGACTCCCTATTGTTGTGATGGGCCAAGCAGGGCTAATGCTGTCTGGATACCAGCTGAATGAACAGAAGACTGACAACATGCTGAGTTGGTAAGGTTGCTGACCAAAGGCTAATAAGACTAATAAAAAAGGATGGATACGAAAGCCCTGTGTCTGTCTAGATATTATTGGTTACACCTCCACGTAGAGAAGAGCCGCAGGTGTTTGCAGACAGTGCTTGCAAGATGTCTCAAGTGACCAAGTGAGACAGGGGCCAGGGAGACAGCACCTACAGGGGCCTCTGCACGGAGGCCCGAGGGCTGGGCGCTTGGGCGACCGACGCAGGTCCCCAGCCCAGGAAGGGCGCACGCACGTCCCCAGGCCGTGAGTGGACACATGCAGGTCCCCGGCCCGGGGAAGGTGCACAAAGATCTGGCCGGGGCGATGGGGCGGATGCACGCAGGTCCCCGGTCCGGAAGGGTGCACGCTCTCACAGACTGTGTGCAGTAGGTCTTTGTTGGAGTGAACAGTAAAGAGGGTGCAGAGAGCAAGGCTGGCATTGTAAATGTCTCAATGTTCCCTTTTCCAGAAATTCCTCCAACATTTTTGGGGCTGTACTCGTCTAATATGAAAATTCTACTTGACTGCCATGAGGCAAAAAAAAAAAAAAAAAAAAAAAAAAAAAAAAAAAAAAAAAAAAAACCCAAAAAAGATATAGAACATGACTCAAGAAAAAAAAAACAACCCACTACAGAAAAGTACTTCAAAAGTCAGTACTGTGAAGTGACCAGTCCGGCTCAAAAGCGCTTGCCCACCGAGTTCTCAGGTAAAATCCTAGACTCCAGAACTCAAACTCCACTGTAAGTTACTGCCTTACAACCACGTGGAAATCAGATCTGTCTCTGGGATTCAGGCTTCCACACTTTCTGCTGAGTTCTCAGCAGTCCGCTGCACAGATCTGTGGACTTGCTTCTGTTTTTTATGATGAAATGTTAAGGGAAGTGTACAAGGGTGGACCGTTGTGAGACAGTCTATTGCTCTATGCATATTTTGGTAGAGAAAAAAAAGTGCATTGCTACATTTAAGTACAGTGGTGTTGCTTATGTACAATTGGGTTGCCAGATTTCACAAATAAAACTAGAGGATGCTCAAATTTGAAATTTACATAAAGAATAAATAAATACTTTCTATGGTAAGTTTGTCCCATGCAATCTTTGGGACATACTTATATGCAAGCAGGCCAGGTCCAAGGACCGAGAGGGGGACCCACAGAACTTGTCAGGAGGATCCTTGGCTTCACTAAGCCCAGAAAGTTTGGAAGTAAGTTTGTATCATTGAGACTCGGAGCTGAAAAGTCATTTTATTATTTAGCCAGTGGTGAGATTTTCAAGTCAGGAGTAAGCTACCTGTCTACTTCTGTTACCAAACTGTGGAGTGCAGCCTTTATTCACAAGGAAAGGCTTGCTTTGCCAGCCCTGTTGGGGTGAAGCAGCTGAAGCTTGGTCTGGTAGGAGCATTTCTGCTTAGCTGTGGAGCTGCCGAGGAAGGAAAACATGGAGGAAAACACAGCGAGGCTCGTGCTCCAATCAGATGTGCGGGCTGTTCGTCACTTTTGCAGAAAGACAAGCACGGACTGGTGTTTACAGTTATCAGCTTGTACAAAAGTCCTTCAGAACACACCCACCCAAACTTTCCAGTTCCTGAGTATCATGCCAAGTTTCTCCGTGGCGTTTTACAGGTGGCTTTTCCATGGGTGTAAGTCTTAAAGAAGTACCAATATCTGATTATTATACAATAGGTGTCCCTGTGGAAATCACAGTTTCTATTCAAATTCCATAGCAGACAAGAGGTGAGCAAGGCCCTATTTTATTTCTATTTATAAATGTTTATTTGCAGAGGCTATGGATCTGTGTTGAACATATTTTTATGGGGTATAAAACCTATAAACCTAGACCAAAATTAGATTTAGGGGAGCTGGGGAATGGAGAGCTACTGTTTTATGGGTCTGAAGTTTCGGTTTGGGAAGATGAGAAAGTTCTAGGGACGGATGGGGACAGCGGCCACACATCATACATTTGAACGTGGCCAAGATAGTAAATTTTATGTTTTACATCTTTGACCACAATAAAAAAAATCAGACCAAAATATCAAAGGTTATGTTTTTAAATACTCCAATCAATTGGAAACATTTCTGGGGCAGTTCCCCAGGCTCCTCTTTTAGGAAGAAAATGCCACCTTCAAAGTCATGAATCAACTTTCACTTTAAGTGGTATTACTGGATCACAGAAGATTGAGATCCTCATAAAAAATACCTTGCCTTTAGGACCCTGAAGCCCAGTTGGGAATTATTAATTGGAGAGCACTGGGTGACCTTATCGTTCAATACATAATCTTTAACTAATATGACTTTACAGTAAGCAGTTAGTATTCCCAGGAACATGCTGTTCTGATTGCCTCCAACTACGGAGTTTATTTTGCAACAAATTACTAGTAACTGTGTGCAAAGGGACGAAGACACAGCTGTGGACCGAACTGCTGCTGAGGATGGTGATGCCGGTTGATCTTTATGAACAAATACAGATAAGAAAACACCCACACCCATGTGTGCACGACAGGGAGTGTAGAAAGTGTAAGTAGACTCATTAAACTAACCTTATTAGCTCCATTAATGAGCCCATGTATCTGAGTCAGTTGGTGAGTCCTGAGGAAATTTTCCCTTAAAACGTTCCCTCCGGGTTCCGAGTAAGCTGTCTGTTTGCCGCCGGCCCTGACAACGAAATAGGAGTCACGATTTTGCAGTCTGGCTGATGCCGGAGCCAGATGTTCAGCCGCAGACTCGGGGGCTTTGCAGTGGTGTCCAGGCGGGTATTGCACTACCCCCCGACCCCACCCCCCCAGAAAATCAGGTCACGGGCTGGGAGGGAGAAGATTTGAACCAGTCCTGTCTCTTGGGATGGCTGAACTGTTGGACCTTGGGAAACCCACTCCGTCCAAGTGGACTTTCCTTCTCCGCTCCGCATAATGACTTTGGAATACGTAGTTTCCCCGTCTCCCTCCCATGCACCCTGTGAGACAGTTTTCCTGAAAGAACCAGGCAGCAGTGGAGGTGTGCAAATCTGCCTCCTGTCCTTGGCCTGGGAGGACAGACCAGCTTCGGAGCTCTGGTGAGAGGAGACGGGCACTGTAGGGTGAGCAGGCAACCTGTGTCTTGTGAATTGCTGTCTTGTTTCATTGTTGGGAGTAGAAACCTTTTAAAACCAACACAAGAAAAATGGGGACGTTATTGGAAGGACACAGAATTTTATTTATATTTTACAAGATTTAAAAAATTTATTGGGGGGGTGGCAAAGGGAGAATCTCTAGCAGGGTCCCCGCTGAGTGCAGAGCCTGACACGGGCCTCCATCTCGGGACCCTGAGGTCATGACCTGAGGCGGAATCACACTGAGCCCCCCAGGTGCCCCAGAAGGACACACGATTTTAATACAACTTGAGGACAGGAAGTGTGGCGGGATGCCACAGGGACTGGCAATCAAAGCCTGGCAGGTGGGGACTAAAACGAACACCTCTCAGATAACCCTGTCTTTTCTCTTCCCTCCAGTTCCCCCTTTCACTCCACCCGCCTCGGACATCTTGCTCATGCCTAACCCAAGTCCAGGTTCACATGAGCTTTCTAGCTCAACAAAAGAGACCAACTGCAGCTCCGATTATGACCCAAATCTTCGCGTGAGACTCTCAAGCCGTTTGGCTCTGTGAAGGATCTGCTGCAGTTTGCTGTGGCCATGACTATGGACCCATTCAGCAGGGGCTCTGAGAGCAGAGGGTCTTCAACAAGGGTGTGCCGTGGGTGCCTGAAAGCAGCAGAAAGCCTTCTCTGGCTAGTCAAGCAACAAAATGTTTGGAAGTACACACAGCTATCTCCTGCAAGCAAAGGAGACACAGCAGGTCCTGTGTCCTCGGCAAAGGGTGTTAGTAGATCTTTTCTTTAGGGCGCTGCCCTTTATGTGACTGCTCTAAGGGCTCTCTTCTGGGTTTTCCCATGCCATGCTTTAAATTCCTGGGGGAAGGGTGGGGAAGAGTCTAAATGGCCTGGTTTAGGATGTGTCCATCTCTGGATTAATCTGTTTTACAGGGGATGATAGTAGGACCAACTTGTCCCACTTTTCCCAGCACTACCCCAGTTTAAGCACCAAAATTCCAGTGTCCTGGGATCCCCTGCAATCCTGGGCAAACCAGGACGTTCGGTCACCCTAGAACACGGTCACCTATATATGCATATATGGCTCTTTAAGGGATTGCCCTGTTAGGGCCATTCTTACGACCAAGCAACCAACAACTGTGGTGACCTACAGCAAAACATTTCATGGGGTGCCTGTTACAGTCTACTTCTTGGTGGTCCAGCCTCTGCGTGCACAGGCACGCACGCACGCACACACACACACACACACACACACACACACACACACACACAATTTTTTCATTCCTTCAAAGTTACAGCTCTCTACCACGTTTGGGTTATTTCATAGCCACCACAAATGGACTGCTCACCTCCCAAGGTGGAGAAACCCCACCTGTACCTTCTACTCCATCCAGGGGGGTTTGTAGACTCGAGGTACAGACTTTCTGTATGACCTCCATTCTCCCGTTCCTCTGTAACAATCCAATCTGTGTATTTCACACCATACCCTGCTACTAGCAAAAAGAAAAATTGTCATGCTTTTTCTTTCTAAAAAGGCAAAGGGGGGCTTGGTGGGCAAGAAGGTACTAATTAGACACTAGTAGCAAGCAAGGAAATAACTAAATAGAGCCAACAACCCTCATTACTGTAGCGGGTACTGCAGCTTCCTCCTCCTCGGCCCATTCTGTGCTTCCCCGCGGCTTCAGCCGCCATCTCGCTCGGTGGGGGTGACCTGTCCCAAGGGGTGACCGGAGGGGTGAGAGCCCTGCGGTCCTGGCTGACAGGACTGCAGTCCTCCACCGCCGGTTTTGCATCTGGGGACCGCAGTTTTGGAAACGCACCCTCGAGGGTGAAATGTTCTGCCCACAATCTTTGTATTTTGCGTGGATGACCAGGTCCACGACACTGGTCAACTGCACAGTTCCCGACTTTGTCTGTTGGCCTAGAGAACTCCCCCTCCCCTGATGCGAGGAGTCCGAGGGAGTCCAAGTTCCTCAGGACACGGTGGTCCGGCTGCTCACTCCTGGCTCGCGATCTTAGACCTTGTGGCGGTCGCTGCGCCCCGGCTCCCCGATGCGCCCCCGACCCCCGATGCGCCCCCGGCTCCCCAGTGCGCTCCCCGATGCGCCCCCGGCTCCTCAGTGCGCTCCCCGATGCGCCCCCGACCCCCGAGGCAGCCCCCGGCTCCCCAGTGCGCCCCCCGTCGC
>LNAC01000505.1:65659-86244 GCA_002007465.1 Ailurus styani
TGCGGAGCGGAGGGCGGGGGCCCCGACGAGGCGGGCCGCGGGGCCGCCCCGGGAGCTGCAGGCGAGGGTCAGCCGTCGCCCGGGGGTCGCGGGCGGGAAAGGTGCGGAGGCAGCGGGTCGGGCAGGCGGCGGGACGCCCGCCGCGGGACCCGAGCTCGTGGGGCCCCGTGCCCGGTGGTGCCGGCTCCGGGGGCGTGTGTGCGGACGGGAGCTCGGAGTCCCGGGAACGTGGACTCTCCGCTGCCCGCGCCCCTCGTGCCGCTGTCTTTGTCGGGGCCGTCAGGTCCTGCACGCCCTGTAGCCGTGTGTCCCCGCGGCGGTCGGGGACCCCCACCCCGCCTGCGCCGGCCCGGCGCCCCCGAGACCCGCGGTCCTGCCCGGCGGTCCTGCCCGAGCGGGCGGCGGTCCGGGTGAGCTCCTGACGGTGCCTCCCCACCGGCCGCGGGACTCGCGGCGGTTCGGCTTCCCCGGCGCGTTTCCACCCGGAGTTACCTCTTGCCAGCGCTCGATTTAACCAGAAGGCACCACTTTCCAGAGCCCTGCAGCCGCACTCGAGCCGTTCCTGAGAACTTACCTTTCGTGTTTGCGACGTTGCCGTCGACAGCGTGTTAACCAGGACTCGCGACCCCACATCTGCTGTTCCATACACATTGAACGCCCTCGGTTTCCCTTAGCGTCCAGTGAAGTGTGTGCGGTTGTTGCAACCTTACCGGAGGTAATTGCTATTAATTTCGGTTGTTGTCTGCGTTGTATATAAGCTTTATTGGCTGCAGTTAATATGTGCTTCCCAGTGTACATCATGTAGTGTCTCCCGTAAGTGTAACTACAGAGACTCCTGGCCGTGAGCCTCGGGTGCACGCACGGGGCAGGGTAGCTGGGGACAGCCCTCACGTTGTGCTTGGTGCGGCGTGAGATCTGATGAGCCCTTGCTTGTTGCAGGTGTTCGCTACTTCAAGTGTTAAACTTTTTTTATTTTGCAAATTACTGTATTGGAACAGGGAATTTTGGATCTGATTTGGTGGTCTGACTTGCGCTAATTAAATAAACTAGAATGTTTTATATTTATGGGTGCTTTAGTGTCTTGCTAGCTTATAAATTCCTCCCACACCCCGTTTTATGGAGGTATAATTAAATACAAATTCTATCTATATAAGGTGTACAGTATGATAATACATATACATTGTGAAAAACTTGCCACAAACTGATGACAGATCATCACCACAAATACTTAATCATCTTTTTTCTTTTCTTTTCTTTTTGGTGTGGTGAGAAGAGTTAAGATCTCGTCTCTTCCAGAGATTTCCAATTACAGTATTAGTAACATGTATAATAAACTCTTGATGGACTTGAAAGTCTCTGCTTGAGTTACATAGGTATGATTTCCTTATATTTAGGGACACAATTGGAAATCAGTGCCTGGGAATAAACAATGCTTTAACATGTAATTGAGCACATTGAATAATTTCCCAAATTAGAAAATGAAAAGATGACATTGATCTTTGTAGTTATTGAATTAACCATTGTGTACATTTCTATATATATATCTTAATTTAATCTCATTTCTTTAAATTAGGCAGTATTCTTTTTCTGATAAGGCTTGTCCTGAATTTTCCATAAAACCTTGGTTTAAAAAATGTATTCTTCCCCCTTTCCCTTGATTTTGGGAGATAAAGCACTTGAGAAAGTATGCAGATGTTTAGACTTTAGTTTGGGTAGAGGAAGGGCTTGTTTTTGAAACACAAGAGCTCGCCTTCCGTGGCAAGTTTCTAGTTATATGTCTGAATGATAAATATTTGAAATTTGATTGCTCTGTGTTCTGGATAATCTTTGGAATTTTTTTCTTTGTTAATTGTGTAAACTTTTAAGCTTTTATAGATAAATCCTATGTGTTATTCTGTAAGATTTAGCTGCATTTTACAGTTTGACCAATAGTGGAGATTTTTTATGAGGGTGCATATTACTAGTTATTCTTATGGATTTATTGTTTCTTTTTGTATCTGCTATGGCAAAATATGTATCTGTGCTTTGGGAGAACTACTAAAACAGTGATAGCCCAAAGTCTGTTTTTGTATACATCTATTTACACGGTCTGTTTTCCATCGTCACCCATTTGTAATGTATGAAGTAGTTTGCTATGCTGAATTTTTTGGTTCTGCGCTCTCTGATTGTCAATTTTTTAATTACATAGTCCATTCTCAGTTATCTGTACCCCCTAGTTAGGCATTCCTTGACACTTGATGGAATCAGGAGAATTTGTTACTGCTGAGAACTGCTTCTGGGCAAGGAGATTCCAAGGGGAGTGTTGATTTTTCTGCTGACTTAGCACCCAGGTGCCTCGTCTGTAATGTAAGTATGGCCCTCAGCAAGGTTGGCCGAGGCATAGTCAGCCCCTTCTTTTAGTAGGACTTCTGTCCTTTTTCTTCTGCCAAGTTAGACCTTTACTCTCAGTGACTAAGGTAACCTGGCCTCATCGCGACTCGGGGGATCAGAGCGGCCAAAAGGGCTGCAGTCTTGTTGGTACAGCCTTGTTCATTCTCCCGGGTCTGTTCCCATAAATCTTGACAAATTTTCCACCCTCCATAGACAGAACTATTTGTTTACATTATTATTGTTTAAAAAATAGTTTTAATGCTAAATCATAATGGGTTGAATTGTATAAATGGACTCAGTTTTGCTTAGAGTGAGGCATCACATTAAATTATACATGAACTTTCCTATTAAAGTGATAGAGTCGGAGATATTCTAGAAAATACACTGATTGCCATTAGTCTTTGCTTTTTTACTACTTTTCTTTGTTGGTTTGCTTTAATTTGAGATCCTAATGAAAAGAAAAACTGTCAAATAAAAGATGTGGGGGAAGCAACCATTACTGTTGCCGTGTTAAGAGGTGATGGTGGGAACTGTCTCTGGTGGTTGGGAGTATCTTAGCCCTGATATTGTTTAGAATGCCCGTGCTTGGTGGTAATAAAAACAGAAAGACTTAGTTGGCTTTATTATCATTTTAAAGTACCCTACAGACAATGCAGTCCTTTTTTGCCTGCAGGGAGCAGCAAGAAATCCATCCTACTTCTCCCACCTCCGTGAGAATGACCTGGCAGAGGCCTTTGAAGTCAAAAGTTTACATGGTAATTAGGAATCATGGAAAGGCTTGAGGGAAGGTGAAATGTGAATAAAAAAATAAATATTGAGGTTTATTTTAGCTTTGGTGTTTATTTTCAATATCTAGAAGAAGAAAGCTTGGAGATTGATGAGAAGACCCGGCAGTATATTTGAGCAAATTTCTCTTTATAATTAAAGTGCAGGAAGTAGGGCAGACCCTAGGAAGTGATGAATTATCAAGTTCTAGACTTTACCATAAGAGCTAACTAGTACACAGATAAGGACTATCAGAGTCAACACCTAATATTTTAAATCAAAGTGGTGACTCTTCCACAATGATTGAATAGAATTGCAAATATAAAAATAGTACAAGGAACCACCTGTATACCTTTTATTTGGATTCACCTATTAACATTTTACCCCATTTGCTTTATCACTTAAGAATAAGAACACCTTTTTTTTTTGAAGTAATCTCTACCCCTAGCATGGAGCTCGAACTCATGACCCCGAGATCAGGAGTCACATGCTTTTCTGACCAAGCCAGCCAGGTTCCCCAAGTAGAAGGCTCCTGTAAAATATACTTCCAAATAGAACTGCTAACTATTTTTCTTTCCAAACAGTTAATTGATTGGCTCTAATTCACCTAGTGCTAGTGCTAGAAAGTATGTTGATAGATAATCTGATGTGACTCACTGAAGGGTGGTGAATGTTGACCAGTCCACAACCTGTGCGCTTTGATTTCTAGACCTCTGTAGCCTCTTCCAAGGTCTTACCATCCTGACCTGGGGTTATAATTCTTATGTCTGTCTGTTGCTTTGTGGCTTAGACATTTTCATTTGATCTCAAAACAAGCATATAAATGTTCTTCCTTAGGCATACCTGATCTTGCTTACATTCATTCAAGTCTGCCTGGTTTTTTGTTTTTTTTTTTAAGGTTTATTTATTTAACTGAGAGGGAGAGAGTGCACACGCATGGATGGGTGGAAGGAGCAAAGGGAGAGAATCTCCAAGCAGACTCCCTGCTGCGCAAGGAGCTGCTGCCCACTTGATCTCAGAACCCTGAGATCTTGACCTCAGGCAAAACCAAGAGGATTTTGGCTCAATCAAACCAAGATGCTCAACCGACTGAGCCACCTAGGTGCTCCAAGTCTGCCTCCTCTTAATCGCTAGTTGTTGGTTATTGAAAACAGCTAAACAGTTAGCATCCTTTTTAAGGACATTTAACCTATTTTGTAATAAGTACCTTGTTAACCCCTCAGGTATGACTATTTTTATACCTTGGAGATTTCTACCTAAAAATATTCTGTCTTTATTCCATTCACAGGGCCTTATGTTGGTTTATGTTTCAAGATCCTAGGTTTTTCATACCCTTTTTAAAGTGTGGTGAGCAGAGCTTGGAAGAATCTGACTAAGTAGAATAATGAATGATCATTTGTGTGTAAATTATTTACTGAGTGCTTCTCTTCTCTAGTCATTTGGTCCTTAGGGCTGGATAGATAGTAACCCATGTCAGAGGCGGAACCTTTAGCTGTGGAAAGGTTCAGTCACTTACCCGATGTCCTCTGGAATGAGGCTGTGTTGGATCTTGGATGCAACCCGTGGTCTTCTGAACCCAAATCCATATACCCTTTATCCCGAGTCACCTGTTCTACTGCATCTCACTTTTAGGTTCTTCTGTATCACATATTTTTGCATGTATTTTAAAATCCCTTTGGCTTTCTTGTTTCTTCTCCCTTTTCACCAACTGAACTTGGTGTTAGGGGAAGAAAGTGCTGACTCTACTTAATCTTTTCTTCTGCACTTAAACATAATATCATTTCAGGATTAGAGTGGATGGTAGTAGTCATTTAATCCAGTCTTCTACCTAATTTGGATGCTTTCATGACCCTTCCTTTCCCGGAGTTTATGGGAAGGGATTTTTTTATGGCCCTTGCAGGAAAACTTAGAGTAACAAGGTGTTCACCTCTTTCTAATCAGCCTTGGTTCATTGTTGGGAGGCTCCAGTTATAAGATTATTTTTTTTATTTGTAACAGATGCAAATGACCTATTGTGGTTTTTATCTATTTGTTTTAGTTATAGCATCCAGAGCAACATGGATCTACTTTCTCTTTGCAATGTAAAATTTTCTCACGTACTTAAGGATACATGTCTCTTCTTAAATAATGCCACTACCCAGATCTCTCACCATCCTGATCATACTATTCTAGCTGCACTGGGTTGGCTGTATCTTGAGAATATGGCTTCCCTAATTGTCTACACTATTATAGACATCTGATCAAGGCAGCAAATGGGGGGGGACCATTACTTCCTGTAAGGTTCTATTACTGCACATTCAATATTATTGAATTCCAAAATTACATTAACATTTAAGAAGACACATCTTACTCTCATTTTAAGCATTTGGTAAGTTAAGTCCCCCCAAATTTTCATGGGAACTGGTCCCTGCACCTGTGCAGGGTTTTTTGTTTTTTGTTTTTTTTTAACTGAACCACAAGACTATGTTTATTTCTGTTAAATTTGATCCTGTCTGGGTCTCAGAGGTCCAGCATTTCAGCCTGTAGTGACCTATATTGGTCTCAGTTTTCTTACTCGCTTAATTCTTTTCGGCTTTGTCTTTTACATTTATAATACTTACCTCTTCAAACTCTCGTGGAGCCAGGGCTGGCTTTGGATAGCTACGTAGCTCATGATCCTTGTAGGGCTAACAGGCAGATCATTTGTGGGTAATTTTATGCCAGGTTTTCTGCAGAGAAGCGTGACAGGTGATGGTTCTCTGGATCTGTTGCCCTTATTCCCTGGGAGACCCAAGAATTACTTAGAGGCGGTCTCAAAGTTTGTGTTGGGTTTTCCACTCCCTACCACTCACTTTCACAGGCGTGTCTCTGAAGAGTGGAGAAAACAAATCATTGGAATTGTGCTTCCAGTGGGAGAGAGGCTGGCTCTCTCCCTGCGCTCCAGATGGAAGGCTACCTCTTAAACCTCGAGTTGTTGAAACCTTGTTTAAAGAAAGTGTCTGTGACCTGCCATTTCTTATGTTTATGATTTTGCTTGGAGTTAGTCTTTGAACTATATATGAACTCTTATTCATACTCTAAAGACTTAAAAACTGCCATGAACTATGAAAGATTAAGGAAAAAAGACAGGGAAATGATAACGTTCTTGGAAACTAAGCTTGCCAATGGCCTCGGTCCATTATTGTCACGGAGATATAGAATTATGCATGTGGATTATATGTAGATCGACATAGATTGTATGTAGAGCTTATTTTAATTTTCAGTCAGTGTCAAACCTTTAAATCCCAAGCTAGTAATCTCTTATATACACACATTTTTTAAACTGCAGTTCAAATCTTCGTTTTTTTAAATCTCCATATTTTTAACATTAAAATGGTTTATAGCTAAGTCTAGACTTGAGGAAGGTCTATCAGTTGGTGAGATTAATTCTCTGTTTACTGGAGGGGTTAGACATGAAACAGTGGAGTTTTCATTGAGGTAGGAGCAAAACGGGAGAGGAGTAGGAGGAGCCCTAACCCAAGTTCAGGATCCCTGGGTTCTAGGAGTGGCCGTGCCACTGACGGCCTATGACTGGTGGGGTGCTTGGCCTCGGAAGCACCCTGTGAGAAGTGAAGGGGTCGATCCCGTAGGGCTCTTGTTTTCCCCAGTGATACGGCAGACGTGGCGGGTGAGCCCCTCTCAGCTGCCGCTGCCTAATCCCTGTGGTGGGAAGTCTGTTTCCTGAGGTGAGAGTGGCCGGATGACATGGCCTCCAGGCCCCTTTTCCACTCTGGGATTCCAGGGCTGTGCTGTCCGGGCCTGGAGTCAGCGGTCACATGCGGCTACGTGAAAGATGCCTTGCTTCCAACATACGAACCCTCCCGGCCAAGGCTCGCGTGCCACACAGAGCACCACGTGGGCTAGTGCGGGTGGTGGTATTTCTGCCCCTCACTCTTCTGCTGATGCTGTTCTAGAGCCTGCTCCGTGTGAAGTAGGGACAGAGCTCAGGAACATAACAGTGGGAAAGTGGACTCACTGAGGATAGAACCTTTGTGTCTGGTGGGTTAGGGCAGCTGCCTCAGGGTCGGCTGGCTCTTTGACTGACACTGTTAATCACCGCCAGTTCCCTGCACCATCAGGTAAAAGTCATTGCCGAGACACAGACGGTGAGCTGGGGGCCTGAGAGGTCCTCCCCACTAGGTTTTCATGGCCCTTTCTTGTGTATTCCGTCCAACAGAGGGCAGGACATACGGAAACTACACCTGTGTTGTCAGAACTAGTGTTATCTGTAAAATAGCCAGTTAAAGTTGCTTTTGAACCCTTGAAATGCATTACCTGTGTTTCTGGGGTGTGGGCAAGATTAGCATCTGTGTCAGGGAAATATGGCCAAAAAGGTGTCTTGAGACTGGTGGTTCTGAACCCGTCAGATCCAACACTCTGTTTTTACAACAAGTATTTTATCATTCCTCCTTTGGGATCCTGAAATGAATTCATAGATGTACCGTACTTACCAACCTCCTGGCAAGGAAATGAACATAATTTCTTACTATGATATAAAGGAGGAACAAAGATGAAATCACTTAAATACAATGTATGTGTTCTACATGTTCCAAATGGTCAGTGTTTCGCAGCTGTGTCTAGAATCACTGAACGAGACAGTCACACGGGGCCGACCCGGGCGGCTCGGTTGTACTTATATACCCTGAATGTTGGTGCTGTCTTGGAGGTCATTGCCCAAAATGGTAAGCAGCTTGGTCAAATTCAGACAGCAGTTAGGTGTGGTCTTCTTGCCTTGGCTTTCAAAGCGGTTATATTTTGGGAAAATTTAGAGATTATTAAAAGGGCGAGAAAGATAACTTGTGTTTTTATGTTAAATGGCTCAGATACTTTAAATGGTTTTCTATCCACATGTGTTTCTGGTGGGATAGTCACCACTCAGGCATGACGCAGGATGACCTCGTGGTGCCGAAGTGAGCCGTGCCCAGGGCTGCTGCGTGTCTTGCAGTCCTGACCTCGGTCCACCTTCAGTGGCCCTCGGTGCCTTCGGTTCCCCTCAGCCAGTCTCTAAACCAGACTTTGACAAAGCCCCTTAGGTTTTAAAATTAAACCATATTATGTTTCAGCCTTATAAAATCAGAGGAAGCCAGTTTCTTTTCAGAGTGTGTATGCAGAACTCTTTTTAGACTAGGGATGACAAATTCATGCTCACACACGATTCTGATTCATTCTCGAGCACTGTGTTAAAGATGTGAGGCAGAGTCCACCCTCAGTACTAAAGAATATTGTGATGTATTGATTCTGTCTGCCGTGGATAGAAGGAGGAATGGCTGCACAGGGCACCTCTCACCTACTCCCATCACTCATACGGTTCAGTGCATCTCGACTCACTGGGTGCCAACACCTCCACCCCAGGGGATTTGGAAATCTGTAGGAAAGTTTTTGTTTGTCACAGTGATGGGTGTATGTGTGTGTAGTGAGCATTTAGTGTTTGGAACCAGGGGTGTGAAGTGACCCACAGTTCTTGGGGCAGTCCTACACAGTAAGAAAATATTCCATCCCCAAATCTTGATGTCCCTCATGGAGAAACACTGTCTAGCTTGGAGAAGAATCTAATTATGAGAATTGTTCTGTGCAGGACAGTCACTGGGACTTAAATAGAGACCAGGTATCTGTTTGTCAGGGATGTAATGATAGGTATTTTGGCATCAAGTGGGATATTGTACCATATGATCTCCAGGGGCTTTTCCCGCTGGGTGATTTCTTGAGTACACAGCAGGGGTCAGCAGAGTACACCCCCCATGCTAACTATGGCCTGTGTTCAAGTTCTGTTGGAACACAGCTATGCTCATCCGGGTATGGATTGTCATTGACTGCTTTGGGGCGACAGCAGCAAAGGCGTGAGTGGTGGCCATAGAGACTTTATGGCCTGCAGGGCCTAAACACTACTGGCCTCTTTACAGAACAAGTTTCTACTTGTTGCAGCATAATGTTTTTTGAATGGTACCTGTGTGTAAACGGATGTCACTAAGTGTGTGATTCTTAGATCCTTAGTAGTTTTGTGTGTGTGTAGTGATTCGGAAATCTTTTTCTATGTCACTGTAGTGCTGAAGATTCAGCAGTAAAAATTAGAGCTGGAGAATTCTCAGCTTGATTTTGCAAATGTCACCAAGTGGGGCGAGGTCTCCCTCTATTTTGTATGGTTCCTCAGGTTTGAGATCGGGCTGATGGTTGACTTTCCCCACAGTGATGTTACAGTAACGGGTAGTGAGGAAATACTTTCAAAGCCATGACAGGGAGGGGAAAAATGGACTCTCACAATCTTCTGAAATGAGTTTGGAGTTTAAAAATTCCATGTAGGGAATATCGCTGTTCTTTTCCCTCCTGTGTATTTTAGTAAAGAAAAGCACAGTGAGAACGGTATTGCTAGTTGGTTGGCATTGTGCAAGAAGTACTAACTTAAAAATAACCTCCTGAGCACTTATTTAAAATACTCTAACACTTAAAAAATACTTTACTATTTTAAAGAGGTTACAAGAAACAAACATCTGTTAACCCTTATTCAAAAAAGAAAAAAAAGGGCACCTGGGTGGCTCAGTCTTTAAGCATCTTCCTTTGGCTCAGGTCATGATCCCAGGGTCCTGGGATTGAGACCCTGGGATCGGGCTCCCTGCTCCCCAGGAAGCCTCCTTCTCCTTCTCCCACTCCCTCTGCTTGTGCTCCCTGTCTCGCTGTGTCTCTCTCTGTTAAATAAATAAAAATCTTTAAAAACAACAACAACGACAAAGAAAAAAATACCAGTCTGAGTCTTTGAGTATGTTGGTGTCTTGGGCTCCCCAGAGAAACAGAGCCAGTACGTGTGTGTGTTTCAGAAGAGATTTATTTGAAGGAATTGGCTCATGAAGTTGTAGGGATTAGCAAATCCAGAATCTGTAGGGCAGGCTGACGGGCTGGAACGTCAGGCAGGCTTCCATGCTGTCAGGCTTGAGGCAGAGTTCCTTCTCAGGGAAACCTCAGTTTTTGTTCTCAAGCCTACAGCTAGTTACATGAGTCCCACCCACACCATCGAGGGCAGTCTCTTTTACTTAAAGTCAACTTCTTGAAGATGTTAACCACATCTACAAAATACCTTCCCTGTAACACCTATCTTAATGTTTGATGAATTAACGGGGTCCTGTAACCCAACCAGGTTGACCTGCAAGACCAGCTATCACAGTATAAAAACATGTTTGGGATGCTGAAATACTGCGTAGTGAGTACTGATTCAGATGATGTCTGTATTCGTAGACCAGTAGTCTCTAAGGATTACCTGGGTCTTCATTCATGTGTCAAATAAAGACTAGAAAATGGACATTTAGGGGTGCCTGGGTGGCTCAGGCATTAAGCATCCACCTTCGGCTCAGGTCATGATCCCAGGATCCTGGGATTGAGCCCCACATCGGGTTCCCTGCTCAGTGGGAAGCCTGCTTCTCCCTCTCCCAGTCCCCCTGCTGGTGTTCTCTCTCGCTGTGTCTCTGTCAAATAAATAAAATAAATGAAATCTTTAAAAAAAAAATAGGAGGAAAGAAAATGGACAATTAAATCAACTTTGACACCTTTTGAAATGTAAAAGTTCTCTTTTTTGTGGTTTTTATATATTATGTATTTTAAATTTTAGAGTGCCTTGAATAATTTAAAATTTTTATGACTTTTTTTTTGTTTTTTATAAGTTGTTGCTAGCCTTTTTGCATAAAAAATTCTTAGAGGTGGGAATTAGCTTTGAGCTTACTTAGTCAAATTCTCCTCATTTGTGGTTGAGAAACCAGTCCCAGGAAGGTAGAGTGATTTTGTCCAGGTAACTCAGTGAATAAAAGAACCATCGTTAGAAGCTGGATCTGATTTCCAGTCCAGTACGAGAGTGATTACAGGAAAGTGAAGCTAGTAAAGGGGTTTTATGAAGAGAAGGGGATTTTGAGTCCTTACTTAAGGGATTGAGTATGAATTGAGAGTTGAGAGAATGGAGATGATATTCAGGCCACTGGGTGACACTGGGGGGAGGATGGGCAGACAGAAGTGGGTGTCCCCCACGGTGTGGACAGGTGGACAGCGTATCTGCTTAGGGCCACAGTGACGTGGGATTCCCCTGAGGCCTAGAGAGGGAAGTACAAACTAGCCATCAGATGATTCCCAGAGGATATTCCAGAGGCTCTCAAGTCAGGGAGAATGTGTGGTTCAGAAGAAGTTGCTGAGAGAGCTTTCTTTCGTGAGGAGGTTAGTAGAGAAACAAGGAGCTGTTGGACCCCAAGTGTTCTCTGAGCAGCACAGGACTGGAGTTTGGAGATCCTCCCAAGAGGGAAGTGTGAGGGTTCCGTGGGCCATCATGGAAACATTGTAGGAAGTAAATGTGTCCTTTAGAAGGTTGCGGGGTTTCAGGCGTCATCCAAGTTTACTTCCTTACCTGCAAAATTAGTGTATTAATACCCACTGTGCGTAGTCGTTAGAGGGAGTAAAGGAGACACTGTACGTAATGCGCTCATTAGCATAATGCCTGGCTCGGAGTACTAAAAAACGGTAGCATTTATATACTGTATCCTGGCCGTCGGCTGCGAGTCTTATCAGAAGTGTCACTAGACTGAGATCCTTTTTCTTCCTCCCCTTGTTTTACACTCACTCCAGCTACTTTATGCCATCCCACAGCTGTTCAGTGGGGTGTCTTACTTCAGCTTTAGTATTTCCAGGCAGGTGCATGTCTCTGACCATAGACAGTGCTTCTTCAGCTCTGTGGTCCACAGGCCTGGTCCTTCTGAATAAGCTATGCCCTTTTTTGGGGGGGGGGTGTATTTCAATTGCAGATTTCATCTCATCAAATTGAAATGGTATACTTAACTATGGCATTATTTCCAATTAATTTTATTACTTTTTTTTGCACTTTGGACTGTAACTAGGAAGATACAGGAACTGGGTAAGGGAACTAGGACGTAGGAAGGGGAGTGAAGGTGCAGGATTTTGAAGCAGCTTCTCCCTTTCCTCTTCAAAGGGTTATTTCATTCAGGTTTTGAGTAGAAAACAAAATGCAGTATTTCAGAGGATACCAGCTCCAAAGAAGACTGACTTAAAAAGACATTTTTCTGACAATTGCATCTTAAGATATAAAAGCATTTATGATGTAGACTCAGCAGTAGTCAAATAACAGATTTTTTCAGTGTATGGGATCAAATATGAGATGACTAGATATGAGGCATAGAGTATCTGCTCCAACTGTCTAATGTGAGTATTTCTGAACCAGACCTGGGAGCCGGTTCCCTTGTGTTCAGAACAGAGTAACCTGGAGTGTTTATTTTCATTCTGAGAAGCCTTGCTGGTACTCAGACATCTGTTGACATGAGTTGAGTGAGTCTGTTGAGTATGGTTCTCTCTGGAACCCTTAAGGCTCTTCCTTCCCCTGCTCTGCTGTGTCCTCCATTAGGTAATGGTGCTTTCTCCTATCCCAGGTGCCACGTGTGCTAAAATAGCCCATTTCTCTCTCTTGTACCCTAACCTCTCCCCCCAGTGAAATCTCCCATTTACCTCTTAACTGACAGCTGATCCATAATTATTTGATTATGTTAATTCAGAGGAAGGTGTGGATGACCGATAGACCTGCTCCTAAGGTCCATTATTCAAATTGTATGTGTATTTTAAAGTGAAATTTATAAAACCAAACAAAAACCTGTTAGTCCAGAGCGTTAGTACATGGTTTACTATATAGAGATTGCTTGTTTACCTGGTCTCTTCAGACTTCCTTTTTTTGGACTCCCAGTTTCTAAGAGAACATGTTTCTTCCCTAGAGGAGTTAAGAAGAGGAGAAATGATAAGGGGGAGAGACGACCTTTCTCAACTTGACGTATCAGTGTAGCTGCTTTATGACTTTCTTCCTTCTTCAGGTTCTTCCCTCTGTAATCTCAGTACATTCTTTTTGTTTTTTTGTTTAAATACTCTTCTTATGAAATATGACTCACTTCTCAATTGCAGGTTCCTGTCTTCCAGCTTGCCATAAGCTAAGTGCTCCTAATTTATGGTATCAAATTACAGGTTCTCCCGTGAAGCTTATGATTTCACTTGTTCTTTTTAGAACAGTAATAATAAGTTCTGTTGATATGATGAATTTTTTCTACCCAAGAGTATAAGTCACCACTAAATGTGTTCCTCTTGTTGAAAATGTTTCTAATAATTTTATTTTATTGATCATTTATATGATCAATTTGTTGATCATATACTACATGGCGGGCACTGCACTGGGCATTTAGTAGACATTGTATTCAGCCCTCGCAACAGCCTTATTTAAGGTAGATATTTATATTTCCCTTTTATAGGTGAGGAAACCAAAGTTTGGAGAGATTAATTTGTCTAAATTTATAACACAAACGGTGGAACTAAAATTCTAAAGCCCATCTGCTTTTGATTGTACACAGTTTTCCGCTGTATTTCAAAAGAGCCTTAAATTTGGCGCCTACCTTCAGGTACTTTTTAGAGAGTGTGAGCAGCATGTTGATTCTCGAATTCTTTTTAATATCCATGCACTCACAGAGTGTTTGTGATTCATGTATTCCACTTTAAACTTCTGTGAAATGCAATCAGGGTATTAGGGAAAAATGTTTCTTTCAAGGATCGTACCATAAGGTAGCTTCTAGCATGAAGTAGTTTAGTAAATGCTTACAAAATGTTTGCTACGCGGATAAAAACAGTGACACAAAGAGAGGTGGCAGTTAAAGTAGAGGGCTGGTCACAGAAGGATGAATTTCTTTCGGAATGTGAAGCAGGAACTTTCTCATATTACGGCGGGCTTCAGGGCAGGGCTGGAATCCAAGCTTTAAGGAACACCGCCCAAACTCTTTCTTGTTTTTCTGCTTTACAACCACACGTTATTGCCAGCTGAAAAGGACAGTGGGGGGTAATGATGAATGCATTTCCATTTGCTGCAAAGAGAATTTTAGACATTTTCGTTCTTTTTAAGCCGAGATAAAAAGGCTACTTTGAAATGAGGAGTGAATTAGTGGCCACCGATGAGTGGTTCTTAGATTGCTGCTCTGGGAGTTGGTGCAGGTGATTCTGACGGTGGTGGCTGCGGGTTCACAGGTGGGTCTCAGGTAGTTTCTGCCTGGGCTGGGGTGGGGGAGAGTGGGGGGGGGTATAAGAATTCAGTTTTTCTTAAGAGTCTTTTCTTTTCATCCCCGAGTTGTAGGTTTTGGGCATGGGCGTTACTTTCCCTGAGACCGCTAAGGTTTTCTTAGGCTGTCAAGGTCAAACACAAACCAGACTTTTAGAATTATCCGCTGTGGGTGCTTTTCCCCGTGGAACACGAGAGGACTCAGCCGTTGTAAAGAGCCTCCCGTGGCTCCTGCCGGCCCCCAGCTGCCCAGCTTGTGAGGCTGGCGTGTCGGAGTGCTGTGGTCACAGAGTACTTGGTTCTTTTTGACTTTATTGGGGTTTTTTTTATGGTTGCCCCTCAAGGTTACTGCAGCAGTGTATTGTAGAAAAATTCCATTAGTCCCTGAATACTGTAACCTGGTTATTAGTGATCAGGTCTCTGGGCTCAAGTGAGCAGATTAGTGTCCACTGTGATGCCTTAATAATTTTTAATGGTTTAGTATGTGGCTGTTTGGCATTGGATCTGGCCACTGTGTTTGCGGAATGCGTATGTTGGGCATTAGCATTATCTCCTGTCGGGGAGTGACAAAAATACAATTTATTTAGCCACTGCTGAAGGTGCTTTTTGACATTTCTGGTAGTGTGGCATTATAAAATATATTAGAAACAGGATAATAATTCCATGGCTGGTTCACAGTTATGAAATATTTATCGCGTGTTGATTATTATGCTAAGGGCTTTTACATCTATCATATCTAATTTAATCCTTACTGCAGTCCTGTAAAGGGCTGGCATGCCAGCCTCCCAGATGGAGACTGGACTGTGTGGACGCTAAATAGCTTGCCTGTGTTACACCGTCATTGGGACTGGAAACCGAACTCGGGCATCCTGACCTCAGGGCTGCAGCCCTTAACTACTCCGCTGGACAGCAAGCTCTGACGCCTTTGGGTGTAGACATCATCCAGCGCTGTTGAAGCTTCCTATTCCTGGAAGTCCACGTGCCCTTTCAGAGTCTGTGTATGCACGCAGGATTTTCCATTTCTAGTCAAAAAGAACTTCCATCTTTAGTTTTAGTGGTTGCCAGTTGGTGTCTTGCGAAACAGTTAGCATTTTTATTCCAGGTGAGAGGACTGTGTCACCTTGCTCACTGTGTGACATACTGCTTTAAAGTTGGTAGCCAAACCTTTGTACTGGGAGAAACAAAAAGTTAAAACATTCATACTGTATTTTGGGTTATATTGGACTTTGAGGGGTAGATCTGTCATTTGGAGTTTATCTTAGGCATGGAAATTAATTTCTGTTCTCTAAAATGTACAGATGGGGAAGTTCTGGAAGTGTCCTGTGTAGAAGAGAAAAAATCCACTTAGAATTTAAAATTGGCCATGGTCAGTTTAAAGTGGGGATGGGGTGAGGGCCCAGATAATCTGTATGTGGGTTGTCAAACTAAGGGCTTTTCACATTCTTTTGTCCTTAGAGTCAACCGTTATAACACTAGCATTGGGAAACACTTGACTTACTAAGCTTTTACTGAACATTCTGATTTTTGGAGCACAGTTTCTAAATTCACAAAATAATCTTTATACAAGAAGATATTATTTCATTGTATTTTGGGATTATATGCTCAATTCTGAATTTTGACAAATTTTAATTAACTGAAATAAGTTACACATCTACGAGATAACATAATTTTTTTCAAAGGCTTTGTTTATTTGAGAGAGAGCATGAGCTGGGGGGCGGGGCAGAAAGAGAATCAGACTCCCCACTGAGTAGGGAGCCCCGTGCCCGACTCAGTCCCAGAACCAGAGATCATGACCTAAACTGAAGGCAGACGCTTAACCAGCTGAGCCACCCAGGCTTCCCGGGACTTGATCTTTTAACCCCAGAAATAATATAGTGTTTAGATGTGCCTATATGCATTTATCTTTTTTTTTTCCTTCTGATCGTTCTTTTGTACATATTGCTGGGAAGATGAATTGTTTTTAATTTATCTCCTCTTTAGGGCTTTCTGTGGGAGGGGCTGTGCTCTGGCTCTCCACTTTGCATAGACCCCCAGTTTTGCCTCCTGTTACCCTGTTTCCTATAGCTTTTCCTTCCCCCACTTCAAGTGCTAGCCACCAGGACTGTGCGCCTGCACCTAGGACATGCTGGTTTCAGAACTAACTGACCTCTGGATTTGTGCTTTCTTACTGTTTCTGTCTTAGAACACTTCTCCTGCTTTATAGCTGGCTCTGCCATACATTTAAAAAATAATTTTAAAATATAGAATACAACGTATTTAGGGAATCTCCAGCCATCAGGTTTACATTGCCAAAGAAGTCCACCTTGTTGTGCTTGATTGAAATGTTTTGCATTGAACCTGGGGTTGGGGGAGGACTTACATACCCATTCTTACTAACAGGCAAAACTCTTCCATTGAGAGTCATAAGAAATAACTTGTTTCAGCCAGATGGGTGCCCCAGAAACAACTTGTTTGAAAGAGAATGATGGGGCTCAGGACATGCTACCCCAAAATATGGTACTTTGGCATGTTGAATATTTTAAGCTGAAGGAATTTGAGAAATGGCAGTTATAGGAAGGACTTTGTGACCTTCCCCCGAAACAGGTCATAAGACCCACCCATGAGAGGTGCCCTCGCTAAACCCAGAGGAAAGGATCATCCTTATCTCTGAGGATGGAGTGATGCCAAGAGGAATTTAAAGAATAGTCCTTGCTAAGTGTCCCCATTTTACTACTTCTTTATCTCATCACATTCTTCCGTGACTCCGTTCCTTGTCATATCTAGTATAAAAACATTTCTTCAGTCTTAACTTCCTTCTGAAGTCTCCTTTGTCACATAAAATACATGTTATGTAAATTAGTATGCTTTTCTCTTGTTACCCTGTCTTCTGTTACAGAGACCCAGCCAAAATTTAGAGGAGAGAGAGGAAAGATATTTCCCTCCCCTGTAGTTTCTGGTAACCATGAGGTCATGGCTGGGGCACCCCATTCACTCCAGTGTCTGCGGATGAGATCTTGGGAAAACTGACAAAAGTCCAGGGAAGGTAAGACTTCTTGCCACAGTCAGCTCTCCCAGATCTCTGTCTGTAGTGCCCAGTCTACACCAAAGAGAGGAAGGGAAACATTTGTCTTTGTCCCTTCCTTTCCAAATTCAGATTAGCAGGAGAAAAACAGTTGTTAAAATCATATCTTTGAATTGTGACTCTCATGAATTTGGTTTTGGGTAACCAATTGATGATGGATCCTCTCCCTCCCAGAGACAGCTGTTCTCTTCCATCTCCTGTCTGTCTCCTTGTGTCTTGAAAGCCTGACTTGCCTTTCTCCCTGCTAGGGCATGCAAGTTACTGGACTTGTGCGTGCAGTTGGCCAGCTGCAAGTTGGGGTCCCAGAGATGTGCACCCCATTGTGGCTAATGTCCTCCCCACTATTGCTACCTCTCAGGGGTGTTGTCTTAGTCTTTCTTTGGGCTGGCTTTGGGGGTGACTCTGGATCTTGAGAGGCATGTATCTTCTGCAGCCTCTTTGGGGAAGCCTGGTTGTGTCCATGTTTGAGCCATAAAAGGCTCATCAGTTTGGAGTCACTTGAAATAGGTATACCTTCGGTTAAAAAAAAAAAAAAGTGGGGTATGGGGGGGTAGTTCAGTACTGCCAGGAATTTTTATTGTTTGTTCTGTCTGAAACCTGATGAGATATTTTAAAAGATTCTTTTTTTTTTTTTTTAAGAGAGAGAGCACAGACAGGGAGAGGGAGAGAGAATCGGAGAATCGTAAGCAGGCTCAACACTCAGTGCAGAGCTCGATCTCATGACCCTGAGATCATGAACTGAGCCAAAATCAAGTCGGACACTTAACCAACTGTGCCACCTAGGTGCCCCTGGGACAAGTTTTTAAATATTTTCAAGGCAACAGCTTATCCCCACTGTCCATTTCATATAGCGTAGTAGTGGTTGTCAGGATTGGAAAATTAAAATCAGTAGTGTTACCAAAGGTGGAGGGGAGATGGTGATTCCAGGACAGAGAGAGTATGACGTGATTGGTGTATCTCCTTGTCTAGATGACTCCAGTTTAGTTTGAGAAGATTATTTTCTTTGTCCAGGATACAAATGTAACCCAAATAAAATTAAAGAATAAGTGACCCTTTCAAAATTTGAAATTATCTTTTGTTCAGTGAAGCTGCTTCTGACAACTGATCTGTGTCTTTTGAGTTACTGCCTACTATTTAACAGAACATGGTATCCTGTCCTCTCCAAAGTCTATCAAAGAGCATAATATAAATTTAGCCTAAAAACAATACTGAAACCCAGTTCGTTATGTCCATCAAGTTTTCTCTAATCTCGTTGTCCTGTGATAATCTCTTCTGAATCACTGCAGCACTTTATACTCAGTAAGTACAGGATGTGGGGTGAGAATGTACGGCTGTTTCTAAATTGTAGCCAGCATCGGGCATCGGTCTGTACACATCATGCGCATTTGGCATGTATTTGTTAAATAGATTTGAGAATACCTTTTTTATCCAAAACTAAACTCACTGCCCCCAAAATACTAGCCGCGTACTTCACACATTACTGCCTGATTCGTAATTTCACATGTGTTTGCGTGTAAAATGGAGAGGTAGCTCTCATCAGATAATAATGCTGACATTCAGTGTTAAAACAACCCAGTTTTTAAGAAAATCATCTGAGAAGCATTTCACAGTAGCATAGTCTAAGGCCAGCATATTAAAGGTCCTATGCAACTAGTGTGTACACATATCCTGCAGAAGAAAAAAGGACCCACAAACAATTTTTTAGAGGAAACCTACGTTGAGAACATTGCAGGTATAGAAATCCAGAAGATCCGTCAGTTCCATGTGCTACCATAACAATCTCTGCAGGTTCTTCGCAGACTTAGACACTATTCTTTCGAGATTAGCTCCTTCCTCATGATCCCTAAAATAAAAGGACAAAGAGCAGAGGTTACAATCTAACAGGTGTTGACTTGTCGTCATCTATAAAAGACAGCTACAAAATGCTATACACACTGTTTGATTTTTAAAAATGTAATGGCTTGTTAGCCTTAGCACAAAGCTAACTCTTCTGGTGGCAGGGACTGTTTGGAGAAGACAACTAAAAAGTAGTGTAGAAATCTGTGCATTGAGACTTGCCATAAAGAATGTGAAGGGAAGGGGAGAAAAATTCCGGAATACACATGCAGACCGCATGGTCTTCATTGCGGTGACCTGACACCCCGCCCTCCCTGCTTCCCCACCCACGCACCCCCCCCCCAATGAAAAATAAAATCTGCTTGCAAAGAGACCTTTGAAACAGCTGATTGATTTCATGGTCACATTACATGGTTTGTAAGACTTGAAGGTATTCAAGTCGGTGATAAACACCAGATCACATGACCCACTTGAGGAAAAGGCACGGAAAAATCTTTCTGGAGTTTATACTGACTGCGCAAATGAATGGCCTTAGTCATTACTCAACATCACACTTAAAAGCAAGCAACTGTTTTCCTTCAAAGACTCATATTTTCTCTTAGCACAAACTGAAAACCACTGCCAGCAACATTGAATTAACACCGCCTGCTACAGAAATAATAACTTGATAAAACGTTAACCTTAACCCATTAAAAAATATAGGGGTTAAGCATCTTTCCCATTAAAATGGTATTTAACAATGTTTAGTGAGCAAAGGGAAACATATCATGTAGGTAATCACATTATAAGATTATATGAAAGAAGAATCTAGGAAACACTGCTCTAAAATTATTTTCTACTTCTAGATGCCCTCCTAATATTTATTGCTAAATAAGGAGAATAGATGAAAAGTAGAACAGACACCGTTTTTGATAATGCATGATTTTTTCACTTAAAAATATGAATTAAGTAGCATCTACACATTTAATGCAATCCTCATCAAAATACCAGCAATTTACTTCAAAGAAATGGAACAAATAATCCTAAAATTTATATGGAACCAGAAAAGACCCCGAATAGCCAAAGGAATATTGAAAAAAAAAAGCAAAGTTGGCGGCATCACAATTCCAGATTTCAAGCTCTATTACAAAGCCGTCATCATCAAGACAGTATGGTACTGGCACAAAAACAGACACATAGACCAGTGGAACAGAATAGAGAACCCAAAAATGGACCCTCAACTCTATGGTCAACTAATCTTCGACAAAGCAGGAAAGAATGTCCAGTGGGAAAAAGACAGTCTCTTCAACAAATGGTGTTGGGAAAACTGGTCAGCCACATGCAGAACAATGAAACTGGATCATTTCCTGACACCACACACAAAAATAGACTCAAAATGGATAAAAGACCTCAATGTGAGAAAGGAATCCATCAAAATCCTCGAGGAGAACACAGGCAGCAACCTCTTCGACCTCAACCGCAGCAACTTCTTCC
>LNAC01000505.1:90743-188005 GCA_002007465.1 Ailurus styani
CTCCCCCCCCCCCGCCTCTTTGCCTCCTCGTGATCTCTCTCCCGCTGTGAAATAAATAAATAAAATCTTAAAAAAAAAATCTGATGAGAGGTCATTCTAATGTAACTATGAAGGAACTTTATTTCAGTGATATTTTAACGTGATAACCAGAACTGTGACTGATAACATGATGCTCAATACATCATGAACATCAAGAGTACTGACAAATTTCTGTGAATTTCATACAGTTCTAAAGTATGTATATTAATTGCATGTATCGATACAAATACAACCAAAAGAAAGTTACCATCACTTATTTGACAGTGCTTCCCATGGAGTTTATTTGAATAAACTTAATTAGTTTAACATCTCTCACAAAGTGAGAGACAAATCCTTTGAGATTTTCCAGGGACCCTCTTTAAAATATCAAAGCTAGTTTAGGTCAAAAAGATTTTATTTTGAAGTTGATTTTGGAAAGCTTGTCAAAAATGTCAGGAGATTTGACTATTTGATTAAATAGTACCATGGATCATTATAATACCTGATTATTTAACCAAAGTGACAAAAAAGTTCCTAAAGGCAGATACAGAAGTTGTGAACAAACCCTTAGCTCTTTTAATATTGAGAAGGTTTGGTTTTCTTACATAATCAAAGACCTGATAAAGACAACATGAAGCCCAGGAAATCATTCTGATAACACACAAAACTTTGGTTCGCCAGGAAGATTACTTAAAAGATAAAGAAAAATCTTTTTTCAGTTTCTTAATGAAAGCAGACCAATAATCCAAGAAAATCTGTCATTCTAGTTTTACATCAGTGTACTTCTGATATTAAGGTTCATCTTTTTTTTTTTTTAAGTTTTATTAGAGAGAAAGAGAGCACTCATGCAGAGGGGCAGAGGGAGAGGGAGAAAGAGAATCTCAAGCAGATTCCCTGCTGAGTGCGGAGCCTGATGCAGGGCTCAGTCTCACAATCCTGAGATCATGACCTGAGCCAAAATCAAGAGTCCTACACTTAACTGACTGAGCCACCCAGGTGGCCCCATCTTTTTTTTTTTTAACTTACAAATAAATCTATTTAATTTTAACAGCCTGAACACGCAATAAATAAATAAACACAAAATAAATAAAGTATCTACTCAGGTTTTGTTCTTTTCCTTTTTCTGGAACAGCCAATCATATCCTGTATTAGGAGAAATTACTTTCTCTCAACAAAATTATATCCTTTATACCTTGTATACTTTTTCTTACCACAAATACATCTTATTGTCCTTGCATACTTTATATATTTTTCTTCTTTGTCTATATTTTTAGTAGTTTCATTTACATAGTCAATAAGATTTTTTAATCTTTAGTAACCTTAATTCTCAGTGAAAACTAGGGAGTAGGCACCTATGAACTGTTTGCCACATACTAACCATCTGTGATATATTAGTAAATGTATGAATACACTTATTCACAATTTCTAGAGGCATATGCCTCCTTTAAGTACAACTTTTCAATGTGGCAAAGGACGTGTTTGCTGACAGACCTAAATATCTTTTGTCTCTGTATAAAATTTAAGCAAAAAGTACATAAACTTACATTTGACAATTAATGTTCAGTGCTTTCTGTTATTTGAAAATGGTCAAGATATTCAGTGACTATCTATCATTTAACTTAGTATAGCTAAGTTTTTTTCCAAAAAAATTTTGGAAACTTTTTAAGTAGGCATATATTATAAAACAATGATTGTTTTTAAAAAGCTCATTTATAAACTTTTATCCCATTTACATTAATTTACTTGTTCTTAATAGTAACGCCTGAATTGCTCATGAAAACTTTTGAGACACTAAACAAGAGTAGCCGTCATTTATAATTATTTTTCATGTGGACAAATCAAGCAAGTATGAAAAATACTTGATTCCCCCCTCTTCTTCTTCTTTTTTACTGTTGTCCTTGACATACACCAAGCAATTTATTTTTATTGCCATTCCACTGTTGTATCAAGCTAGCTGCTTCAGGATTATAGGCAACATGATAAGCCCTATGAATTCCAAGAATGTGAGCCCATGTTGCATTTCTTTTGCTCTGAGGTGAGTTCCTTGATCAAAAGCAATGCTGTGCGAAATACCATGATGGTGGATAAAATATTTTATAATCCACGGATGGTAGTTTTGGCAGAAGACTTGTGTATAAGGAAGGGAAATCAATATCTAGGGTGTTTCTTCCAGTAAGGACACAGTGCTGCCTCTTCCATCATGGCCCAGTGTAATCTGCGTGCCGCCAGGTAGCTGGCTGATCATCCTGGGGAGCTGTGTCATATGAGGGGCTCAGTTTCGTCCCCTGCAGCTGGCAGATTGGACATTCAGTGATGGCTGTAGCCAGGTCAGCCGTGGTGAGTGGAAGTGCGTGTTGCCAAGCCCATGCATATCCTCCAGCCCTGGCGCCGTGACCATCTTGTTCACGGGCTAGCCGGGTGATCTGGGGGTGGCTGGTGAAAGAGGCTAATTGATAGCCACAGAACAGATTGTCTTAGCCACCTGATTGTTAAAATCTTCCTCTGCTAAAGTTACCCTCGGTGAGTATTCACATGGAACCCAGAGATCTTCATACATTTTGTCCATTTAGAGAGGTCTGGCCACATTCGTCTTTCCCAGATTTCTTGTTCCCACTTTTCTGATTCTCTTTCTCCATGTCCCTGACCATCCAGCCAAACCACTGGCTACAGCCTACAGATTGTTACAGTTGCGTGTCTGGTCATTTCTCCTTGTAAGCATAGTGCACAGCTAGATGTGCTGCCCCAAGCTCTGTCCACGGAGAGGCTTTCCCTTCACCGCGGTCCTTGAGCGTGGGTGAGGAGGGGTCGTGCCCTTTCTGGTGGTGCCTGCTTGTCAGGCAGACCCGTCTGTAGGCAGGCCCAAGTCTCCGTCTGTCAGCAAATTGTAGGGAACTCCCCATGAAGCTGTAGGTGCAGGTGGGGAGAGAAATGGCAGAGTAGCAGGAGTGGGCACCACGGGTGTTTGGGCCACTTCATGTGTCTGTCTTCTGCTTTCAGGGCCTGCTTGGGTCTGACCACATATATACCACGTACATTTGATGATGGAGTGTGGCTGTGCATGCCCAGCTGTGTGGCTTGGTGGGTCACATTACACTCCATTCATGATGGGCGGCTCAGGTCTCACAGTAATTTGGGGCCCATAGCCAAGCATTTAATTTGTATGAAGGCCCAGTAGCAGGCCAGGAGCATGTCTTAAAAGGAGAGTAAGTGTCTGAGAGTGATGGCCGGGCCTTACTCCAAAATCCTGAAGGCCTGTGGTGACTCACCTGTAGGGAACTGTAAGACGCTCCAAACACATTCGCATCTGCCACTGCCACTTCAAACGCCACAGGATCCACCGCATCACGTGACCCAAGGTTCACAGCCCCCATTCAACTAGCAGCTTTTCCGGTCACTGGGTAAGTGGGCTGGAGTCACACACCCAAATGAGAAGTGTGATTCTTTGGTTGTAGGAGGGACCAGATACAACAACTTGCCCTTCACCTTGGAGAAATTGGGTGATCAACATACCTCGACATGTCTTACCAGTAAGGCTAGAATAGTTCCTACTTTTCCCTCAGTAGGGCCCAGTCACCACAATGCCATCAATGTAATGGACCAGTGGAAGATCTCGTGCAAAGGAAAGGAGATCCAGGTCTCTGGGAACTGAATTATGCCTTACAGGGGCAGAGTTGATACGCTCCCGAGGTAAGACAGTGAGGATGTATTGTGGACCTTGGCAGCTGAAAGCAGACTGCTTCTGGTGGGCCTTCTGGACAGGTCTGCGGAAATGGGTGTTTGCTAGATCGGTAGCTGCCTGTCAGCTCCCAGCAGGACGCGTTCAGTCATGCAGTGGGAGCGCATCTAGCGCAGCAGCTATGATTGGAGTTCCCATTTGGTTAAACTTCAGATGGTCCATTGTTCTTCAGGATCCGTCCGTCTTCTGCACAGGTCCGGTAGGATTTTCACGGGGATACGGTAGGCACTCCTCCCCTCGTGGCTCTCAGCTCCTTGATGGTAGCGGTAAACTGGGCAATCCCTGTAGGAATGTGGTATTGCTTCTGATTTACTATTTTCCTCATTTGGACAGTTCTCCTGGCTTCCACTTGGCCTTTCCCACGTAACCCCTCATTACACAGGTCAGGGACCCCGTGTGCAGATTCTGCCAGCTGCTAAGTATGTGTATTCCAATCATGTATTCTGGCACTAGGGAAATAACTGCAAGGTGGGTTTGGGGACCCACTGGACCCATGTGAGATAGATCTCAGCCAAAACTCCACTGATCACCTGACCTGTGTATAAGCCCCTACTCTGACTGGAAGGCCACATGATGTTTTGGGTTTGCTAGAGTCTGTCAGTTCAGAGCCAGTGTCCACTAGTCCTTGAAAGGCCTGATTATTTCCATTTCCCCAGTGCACAGCCTTTCATAGAAAGGCCTATGTAGGTGCCTTTGGGGGGATGCTCGGAGAACAATTAACTGTATTCATTTTCAGTAGCGTGCCAGGGTCCCTCCTCAAGGAGACTGCCCCCCCCCCTTCATTTTAAGGGGATCTGGATCCGGGGGCAGCTAAGGGGCTCAGTCGGTTCAGCATCTGATTCTTGATCTCAGCTCAGGTCTTGACTTCAGGGTCATGAGTGCAAGCCCCATGTTGGGCTTCATGGTGGGCGTGGAGCCTACCTTAGAAAAGGGTGATGGCCTCTAGATCTGTAAACTGACTCAGGTGGGAATCGACTGCGGGACCGTGGCTCTGTTTGTACGTTTTCAGTTAGACTTTTGTTCACATGACCTAGATCTTTTCTGCTTCTGCAGATCAGGTGGGAATTTAGTGGACTTCGTATCTCCATCACTTCTGGCAGCACCATGGATAACCAGCCAGTGCCATAGGCCTGGACGAGTCCTGCTGTTCTCATGGCTGTTTTGGCTGCTGTCCATTATAGTAACTACACCCGCCTTGCCTTTGGCTGTTGAGTGCTGTCACTTGGCAGCTGCCCTTCTGGGATCCAATTACTCTCATCGCTTTCAGGTTTTCCAGTTGAGTTGGCTGCAGTTCCCAGTGTAAGGTCTGGCTTATAGAGGAGAAAATTAATGGAGCTCTTCAAGGAGGCTGGGACCCCTCCTCGCAAATTTACTTCTCCAAGTATGGGTGAAAATTACATCTTCTGGATCCTCCCACACTGAGTGAGCTGGTCTTAAATGACAGTCCACTCTAATACTCCAGTCTCCCTGAGCCTTTGAATCCCTTCCTCTGCATTAAATCAAGGGAGCTTGGGCATTTCCAGGCTGCTCACTGCACAGCATATTTTGATCTACCTTTCAGCTAACCAGCCAATGAACCGACCAGTCGTTAGAGTCTTTGCTAACTCCCTGAGCTGCAACATTAAACATAGAATTTCTTCTTTGTGAGCCCATATCAATCAGTTCAGCTTGATCCAACTTGATGTTTCTTCCACTATTATCCCACAGCCTTAAATATCCATTCCCATACGTGTTCCTTGAATTTCTCCTTGTATAAATTAGAAAACCCAAGTAGTTCTTTTGAAATGTTATGTACTTTCTCACGAGTCACACTTTGTATCCCACCTTTAGGTACCTGGTGGGACTCGAGTCTAGTTATAGGTCTAGAAACATAGAGGGGTGGAGAGGTGAGTCCTGAGGACAGTCAGCATTGTCTTGCATGACTGCTGCCTCTGGGGAGATCATTACTGTTTCTGTAGGCAGGTTAAACCCCTCAGATGGAAGTGGACAGGTTCTGCCGTGGGTGGGGAGGCCACTACTTTTGGACACCCGGGAGTGTTTGGTTAGAACCATTCCAGTTGTGCTGTATTTTGAAGATTTTATTTATTTGAGAGAGATTAAAAGAGAGCACGAGTGGGGGTGGGGGGAGTGGCAGGGGAAAGAGAGAAGCAGACTCCCAGCTGAGCAGGGAGCCCAGTGTGGGGCTCGATCCCAGGACCCTGAAATCATGACCTGAGCTGAAGGCAGACGCTTAACCAACTGAGCCACCCAGGCTCTCCTAGCAAGGAATTTTAAAATATATGTATTCCTTTTGTCACCTAGCATGATTTAGTAGAAATAGTATAGGATCGGGCGCCTGGGTGGCTCAGTGGGTTAAAGCCTCTGCTTTCGGCTCAGGTCATGATCTCAGCGTCCTGGGATCGAGGCCCGCATCGGGTTCTCTGCTCAGCGGGGAGCCTGCTTCCTCCTCTCTCTCTCTGCCTGCCTCTCTGCCTACTTGTAATCTCTCTCTCTGTGTCAAATAAATAAATAAAATCTTAAAAAAAAAAAAAGAAATAGTATAGGATCTAGAGATAGAATATGCAGTTGAATCCTGGCTTAATAGCTATGGGGCATTTGGCAGATATCTCTGAATCTCAATTTCCTCATTTAAAAAGTAGGGATAATACTTACCTGTGACAAAGACCGCTAACTATCCCCAGTAGTCATTTTTTTCTTCTGAGACTTTCCAGTCCCCCCTAATGACAGACTTGGTCCCACCCCAATGTCAGCTAACCCATGACCCCGAAGTATAACTGCATTCCCTAGCAAGACGCTCCTGGATGTGGCCCTGTGACTAAGTTTGGGACCCTGGGATTTGGAGGGAAGAGTTGTGGGCAACTTCTGGGTCCTCTTCTTAAAGATAGTTATTAGCCCTGAATGTCCTCATTTCCTGTTTCTCTTTGGCTGGGAAATGACAAGAATTGAAGCAGCAGCCTTGGATCCAGAGGTAGACACCAAATGATGAAGACAACTCATTCATTTTGAACTGTAATGTGAGAGAGAAATAAACTTCTGTCTTACTTAAGCCCCTGCATTTCTGTATTTCTTTGTTACAGCTGTTCCAGTTTGTTGCATTCTACCTAGCGGGCCTAAACAAAACACTACCTTAAATAGTTGGGTGTTGCCTACTGAATGTCAGAATATATTTGTAAATCATATATCTGATATAAGGGGCTAAGATCCAAATATATAAAGAACCCATACAACTCAGTGGCAGAAAGCATTGTGTTTAACAAATGGGCAGAGAATCTGAACAGAATTTTTCCGAAGAAGACATACAGATGGCCAACAGTACATGAAAGCCACTCAACATCACCAGTTATCAGGGAAATGTAGTGAGATATCACCTCACACCTGTTAGAATGGCCATTATCAAAAAGACAAGAAATAACAAGTTGGTGAAGATAAGGAGAAAAGGGAACCTTTGTGCACTGTTGGTGGGAATGTAAATTTTTTTTCATGCTTCTACACATATGTTTTTATTTTTTTATTTAAATTTTGGAGGGGTGGGGGGAATGCAAATTTGTACAGCCACTGTGGAAAACAATGTGGAGGTTCCTCAAGAAAATTGAAAATACAACTACTGTATAATCCAGCAATTCTAATTCTGAGTATCTGAAGAAAATGAAAGCACTAATTCAAAAGGTATCTGTACCCCCATATTCATTGCAGCATTATTTACAATAGCCAAGATGTGGAATCAACCTAACTGTCCATCGATGGCTGAATAGGTAAAGAAAACATGATAATATGTGTGTGTGTGTATATCTATATTTAAATATAATACTCAGCCATAGAAATGAAATCTTGGCATTTGCGACAACACTGATAGACATTGAGGACATTATGCTAAGTGAAATAAGTCAGACATAAAAAGATAAATTCCATATACTCTTACATGTGGAACCTAAAGATGAAAAACTGAGCTCATGGATATAGGGAAGAAAATTGGCGGTTACCCGAGCTGGGGGTGCAGGTGGGCAAAATGGGTGAAGGGGGTCAAAAGGTACAAATTTCCAGTTATAAAGTAAGTTGTGGGGATGTAATGTACAGCATGGTGATTGTAGTTAATGATACCATATTGCATATTTGAAAGTAGAAGAGTGGATCTTGAAACTTATAAGAAAAAGAAGTTTTTAACTGTATGGTATTGGATGTTACCTTGATTCTTGGAAAAACAACTTAATTTAGACATAAAAGAATGTAAAAATGAATGGAGAGATATTTCATGTTACTTAATATTATAAATGGTTGTTTCTTACAAAGGTTTACAGGTTTAATTATTGTTAAAAAGCCAAACAATGAGGTCAAGCCTCTAGAGAAAGATATGGGTTGGTAGCCCCAGAGGCACCTGGTTTGAATTCTTTTAGTGGTTTCTTCTGGTATTTACCTCTGTATTTTTAAATATTATTTATGATGCCGTTTCTTCATTTGTCACTTATCTCTTGACTTTTTAATGAGGTAATTGAGGTTTGACCTCTTTTGTACCTCGCTTGTCAATTCTCTCCCTCTCCCCTTCAACACTGGTCCTCTGTAACAGGTACAGGATTTTTGATTGGTCGGTGACTTCATTATTATGATTACATATTATTTATAATGGAGTCACAGTGACTGCAGTTATATTCACTTTTTTCCATAACTTGTTTGTCTTGGGGTTTGTGGGAAGTTTTTTTGTATTATCTTTTTGATTATTTCTTCTGCTCCCTTTTCTCTCTTCTAGTATTTCCAGAGTCTAGTATTGGATCTCCTGGATTTTGGTCTACTAATTTTCTTTTCTCCTTCTTTCTGTCTTTCCAGTATCTGGGACTTTTCCTCTGTTTTATCTTCCAGTCTTTGTATTATATATCTATTTAAGTTTCTGTTCTCATTTTAAAATCCCAAAAGCTGTTTCTTGTTGTGTAAACATTCCTTTGGATAGGCCCCATTGCTGTTTTATGGACACACTTTTTTTTTTCTCGATATATATATATTTTTATTATTATCATTTGCCCCAGGGATACAGGTCTGTGAATCATCAGGCTTACATCTTTCACAGCATTCACCATAGCACAAACCCTCCCCAATGTCCATAACCCATCCATCCTCCCTCCCACCCCCCAGTATCCCTCAGTTTGTTTTGTGAGATTGAGTCTCTTATGGTTTGTCTCCCTCCCCATCCCATCTTGTTTCATTATTCTTCCCTTCCTTCCCCCCACGACCCCCCGCCCTGACCCTCAAGTTTCTCTTATCAGAGAGATCATATGATAATTGTTTCTCTGATCGACTTATTTCGCTCAGCATAATACCCTCTAGTTCCATCCACGTCATTGCAAACGGCAAGATTTCATTTCTTTTGATGGCTGCATAGCATTTATGGACACACTTTCATCTCGTCTCTGAAGATGTTAGTTTCAGTTAAAAAAAAAAAGATTTCTTTGTGTACTGTATTTTCTCTTTCCCGTTTGTTTTTCTCTTGTTTGGTTTCTGTCTTTCCTGTACAGGAATTCCTCACGTGTTTCTCAAGTGCTTGGCTAATTTGAGAAGTAAGTGGAAGCTGTGTGCATGGGTTTCATTCCGGGGCTGTTACTTGAAGGCCAGATTTATTTTATTACACATCTCTGACTCTTAACGCCTGTAGTCTTTTCTTATTTTCTTTCCAAAGAGGAATCCTGTCTCCTGTCAAGGGGGTGTAAGACTGGCCACCAGATTCTGGCAGTTGAGTAGGGGAGAGAGCTGGAGGGAGTGGGGAGCTCACTGCTTAGTATGTAAACTTGCCTCTGTTCTTCTCTGCTTCCCTGCCGTGTCTCATCCTTGCGCCCTGCGCCTGTAGCCCCTCAGTCTAGAGTCCGTCAGAGTCTGTTTCTTCTGCAGAGAGAAACTGCTTTCCTCCTGCTGGAGTGAGACTCGGTTAGAGAATCGAAGAGAACATTTTACACCCAACTGTCTCATGAAACTTTCTCTCCTCCTGATTCTAGCCCCACCCACCACTCTGCCCATATTCCCGAGCCTTATCTAGTATTCTTTGTTGTGAATTACCTTCTTGTTGGCATCCTTTTAACTACACAAAGTTAGGTTTCAATTTTCTCTGTTCTGCTATGCCAGAAACTACTCAACACCTCTGCTTCCCAGCTTCCAAAATTTGATTAACTTCTTTTGTCTATAATCGTTTCTAGTCTTCATACTTAAGTGTTTCATACTTTTAAAAAAAAATGCCTTCACTGGCATTTTAGTGGAGTTTTGGGAGTAAGTGGGAATAGATCTGTTTTAACCAGAAGTCTTTCAATTTTTTAAAATAGTAAAGTTTAAATAAAATAGCATGAAAACAAAGACTGTTAAGAGGAGGTAGTTCTGTGCTCAGTGGACTTCTCCAGAGGCAAACCTCATTTATGAATGTCCTGTTTTCCCTTTGGCTCCATCATTTTTGCCCTTTTTTGTAGAATTTGTGTTAACATATGCTGGGCCTTTGATTTCAGAGTGCTCAGTTTTCCTGACTCCTGGAGAATTACAGTCTTGGCATTCCTGAAAATCTCTCATGTCAGGCATCCTCTTGTTTTGCTTCTAAGCCAGTTCTGAAAGATAGCCTAATAATTTCTCGTTCAAAACTTGTATTCAGTCTAAATGAGTAGACATTTTAGTGATAGATCAGCTGGAACTTTACCTTTTACCATGTGTATCAGAGAGAATGCTTCTAGTTGCAAATAACAGAAAACCTAATGAGCTAAATAAAACAGTGGAGATTTATTCTGTTTACCTAACTGGAAAGTTTAGAGATAGGTTAGTCTTATGTGTTCTTTGATCAAGACTTGTTCTCTCTGTCTGCTCTGATCTACTGTTGACTTTGTGTTTCGGCTGGCTTTCCTCATGGTTATAAAATGGCTGAGCAGCTCCAGGTTGAGAGAGGTTCTTTCCCAGAAGTTTCCAGATAACCTCTCCAGACCTCAGGGTGGGGTGGGGGGCAGGAATTATACTGACTTACCTTGCCTCTGAGTTTCACGCCCCATTTCTAAAAGGAAGGTGGTTGTAGTCCCCAAAACATACAGGTTACGTGAAACTAGAATAACACACAGAAACACCAACATGGGGACATGGATGTCGGGAAGGCAACCACAGTAGCCATTACCTGTGCTTATTTTTAGTATCTGTGCTTTGATCACTAAGTACCATAATCATCATATTTTATATCATGCTTTTTATAAATTGTTCTTCTCTAATTCTTCAAGTTCCATTGGTTTTACCCACTAACAAACTATTACTGTCTTTCTCCTATAAGCTTTTCCTTACAATTTGTGTTTCTAATCTGCACTTGAACCCACTGTGCATTTTTTTTTTAATTTCAATGCTTATAAAGTTCTTTCTTTTCCCCCGCAAAGTTCACATGGCCTCTGTGGTATTGTGCTTTTTTTCTTTTTCTTTTTTTCCTCTTCAAAGTTTTATATTGACTTTTGTTTTTAAGAATTCTAAGCCTACTTACTTTATAATTTCTATCTGTACTATTATTTGAAGGGTTTTGTTGTCTAATTGTTTTTTGTTTCTGCTCTTTCCCTCATGGTAGATTATTTCTTCCTGTGCTTTGCAGCTTTGGGCTGTGAGCTCATCTTCAGCGAGGCTTTTAATTGTTGGAATTCTGCAGGCCCAGAGTAGTTACACATTTGTTTCTGCTAGGTATTGACCTGAGATCAGTCTTTTTATAAATTTCTGAGCCTTGGATTTCTTGAATCATGCAGGTAGTGTAAATTTGAACTTCAAGCCTTTGTGAAGGCTGGCATATAACTCAAATTCTCAGTGTAGCTTTTGGGGATTTTTTTTATCCCCTTAGAACCCAGGCCAACGTATAACTAAGCTTCCTTGATGGGGAAATTGGTGTTATGAGGGTGTTTTATTCCAGTTCCCTGTCTTTCAGGGTTAAGTCCTCATTTCCAGCTACTTGATAGGTGTTAAAATTCGAGCTCCTTGGTTACTGAAACCGGTAGATCTCCCCCCCGCCAGCAACCACAGTCAGTTCATGCTGACTGCTCTGGTCTCCCACTCCTGCCTGGTTTTGGCCTCTCAGCACTTAATTTCTTACTGTGTGTTTAAGGAATGTTTGTTTTATTTCTTCCAGCATTTTGGAATGTTTAAGTTTGTCTTAGGTCTGGTTCTCCAGGGAATAGAGATTTGAGGCAGCAATTTGCGTGCGGGAGGTTTTTTAGACAATTCTCTTGGCGGCAGCACCTGTAGGGAAGTGAGGGCTTGCGAAGTGAGATTGGGCAGGGGGAGAAGCTAACCACAGTGCAGTTCCCACCGATCCTGCTGTCAGCCCCTTGGGCAGCCCTGAACCTTGGGATTATCACACATCCAGACATTGGGTCCAGGTCTTTGTGCCTCAAGGAACCCAGCTCTCTAGTAGTGTTCCCGGTGGCCAGCCTGGCCTTACAAGGACAGCCAGCAAGGAGCTTCTCAGCAGTACAGGTAGGCTTCTTGCAGGCATGAGCCTCATTGATTTGGGAGATGCAGTGTCCCCTGGGCCCTGCTGGAGCAGAGTTGGCCAGCGGCTTTTCCAACCGGACCCGGTACATGCCATCAAGCATGCCCGCTTCTCTGAACCTTTTCTTCCCTTACCTCACCGTCTGCCACAGCACTTCTGGCATTCCTCCTGCGCATACTGTGGGCTCTCCACTTTCCCCACCTTTCAAGAGCCGTCTGCGTAGCGTCGTAATGTTATTTCCAGGGTCCTCGTCCAGGTTACATCCTGTGTCCCGGGAGAGTGTGCCCAGCTGGATTCGGTCTCCTTTATCCAACTTTAGATCCCAGCCCCTTGATCCAGCATCTTCAGGATGCAGTCCTGCACATACTTTCCGGCTTCTGCTGTGCACTTTGGCTAAGCCAGTCCTGCAGCTCCTGTGGCATATGGTTCCTTTCCTTCTGAGCAGGTTCAGTGCTTCCTGAGCACTGGCTTTTGTGATTGGCTAGGAGGCCAGGAGGAGAAGTACACGTTGACCCCGGAGGACACAAGTTGTCGTGTGAGGTAGAAACCCCTGTGTCATCTTCAGGCAAGGATCAGATAGTTACTGGGAATCCAGAGATTCAGGATTTGCATCATCCACATATCCTCCTTTTATGTCTCAGAGGTCCATTTCTTCCCAGTCAGAATCTGGACCTGGGTGCAGCTGACTTGAGGGGCCTGAAAATGCAACCAGGAGCTCAGCTTATTTCTACTTTGTCCTGGGCCCAAGCCTCCGTTTTTGTTTGTGAGAGAAGAGAAAGTGTGTTATATGCTACCTGGGAGGTCCTTTGGCTTTGGTACTTCACCTTCAGTTGGTGATTCATCACACTCAGCCTTTGCTATCTCTGCTCATGGCATCAGCAGCACCCAGCAGGAGCCATCTGGTTCCATGCTCCTTGTAATTACTGCTTTCCCCTCACCTCTCAGGTCCTGAGATGGATCTGCCCGTGCGTGTCCCTTCTACTGGGTTTCATCCCAGTGCACTACTGGGGAATGTTCTAGCAGTTGTATTATAGCACACCAGGGGCTGATAGTACCACATCCCCCCCTAGTGATGGAGGGCTTTGGGTGAGAGCGAGTCCCAGAGCAAGATTCGGCTGTGAGCCAACAGCAGCTAACATTCCTGGCAACTGTGGGATTGAGTCCTTAGGGGTGAGATCCAGGCAGTGGAACCCTGGCATCTACTACAGGAGGTTTTTCGGTATCCTGGTGTGCAGTATTGCTAGAAATAAAAGCTAGCCAAAGCATAAATACTTCTGTGGACTCTTTCCTAATGGGTAACAGGTTTGGGTATCATTTCTTGGTGTCATTCAACACTCATTTTAGCCAGAAATTTCAGTTTCAAAGAACTGTATAAATCATTCGTCTTTTCACTGAAATGAAAGATGATTTTGAGATAAATCTAGGCATGATTGATTTATTACTTTAAGGGGTGGATACACTTTTTGGTGGTGGTGATATTTATATTTTTAGGAAGTTTTATCATAGGGCGTCGTATTGCCAGCTCATTTAAAAAAACAAAACAAAACTTAACCAAGTCCTGCAGCTTAAACTACTGACAGTCATGAAAAACAAGTCAGAACACATGCTAAAAGCTCATATACATATATACACATATATAGTAATTTTTGAAGTTTTATCGAGATATATTTCACGTAGCTGAACAGTTCTAAGTAATTTTTAGTATATCAATGATTTTTAGTATATCCACAGATGGTTGTGAAACCATCACATTAATAGTAGAAAAGTGAGAACATCCCCACAAGAAACCCCATTACCACGAGCCGTCCCTGCTCCTCGCCCCTCCCTCCCCACCTCAGCACCAGGCAACCACTAATCTACTTTCCTTGTGGATTTGCCTATTCTGGACATCTCACATAAATGGAATCATATGACATGAGACTTTTTGTGACTGATTCCTTTCAATGAAATCTAATATACTTTTATTCCACTTATAATCAAGATTAGTAATAATTCTCTTTCTTATAGTAAGGGAGAGTCAGAACGTTGCAGAACAAAGCTGAGACTTCCAAAACCATCTCCACTTGATGCCACTAGGGGTCCCATCAGCTGGGGATTGGTGAGGAGTTTCTGGTTATCAGTAGCAACTCTATTATATCACTGAGGTGTTTATGTTTCAGTAGGTTAGTGAATTAATTCGTAATAGGTGAAGTCATTTCAGTGATTTAGTTATTTAATTTATTCATTGATTGGAGGCGGGGAAAGATGGTGGAGGACTAGGGAACCCTATTTCAACCAGTCCCCTGAATTGAGCTGGGTATCTACCAGACCACTCTGAACACCCATGAAATCAGCCTGAGATGTAAGAAGATATATCCGGATCTCTATAAACAGAGTATCTCTGGTGGTTGGTCTCAAGGTTTGAAGCAGGGAGCTCTGATTCTGCGGGGAGGTATTGGAAGATAAACAGAAGAGGGAGGGAGACTCCAGGATCTTGTGCCACTGTAGTGCAAAAGCCTCCCATGCTGGGGACCAGGCACAGACTTGCACACCGGTAGGGGCGGGGCAAGGACTTTAGGGCAGCACCCCAGGCTGAAACCTGGAGCTGCCGGGGAACGTGTGTGAACTGGGGACAGCTGGCAGTTTTAGAAGGACAAAGGGCAGAGGCGTGTCTGGACCTGAAAGTGAGGGCTTTGAGTGATGCTATGGGGTGCACAACCCAGGACTCTGTGGTTTTTAGCAGCACAGACAGAAATGGAGAGTGTGGCCTGGAGAACTCAGTGAAGAGCAGACTTCGATCACTCTGTTATAAGAAGTTTACAGTCACTTCTGCTCTGACTCTCAGAAGAGACGTGGAAAGCCACCTGGAAAAGCTGCCAGAGAAAAAAGCCCCCAAAACCGGTTTTCATTGAGCCCATCCACCCCCACTGGGGGCAGGGCAACTCTGCCAAAGCAGGGTTGCCTGAGTAACAGCACGACAGGCCCTGCCCACAGAAGACAGGCTGGAGGAACAAGAGGCTAAGAACTCTAAGGTCACTGTAAAACAGGTGCATCTTGCTTGGGTTGTGGTCAATACTTTGGACTCTCTGCAGTCCCTCAACCACCCCTCAACAGAATGATCAAGAGGAGGAACCCCCAACACAGGAAAAATTCAGAGACTGTGACCTCTGCCACAGAACTAATGGATATGGATATAAGCAAGATGTTGGAAATAGACTTCAGGGTAACAGTTATGCAGATAATAGGTAGGGTGAGAAAACCATTAATGGAAACATAGATAGTCTAAGGGCAGAAATGAGAGCTGATCTTGCAGAACTTAAAAATGCTATCAATGAGATCCCATCTAATCTAGATACCCTTAACAGCTCGGGTATATGAGGCAGAAGAATGAATTAGTGATCTAGAAGGCAAACTGATAGAAAGAAGGATCAGGAGGAGGCCTGAAACAAACAGCTTAGAAGCCATGAAAACATTAGAGAAATAAATGATGCCATGAAACGTTCCAAAGTCAGAATTATTGCGATCCCTGAAGGGGTGGAGAGAGAGAGAGAGAGAGGACTAGACAATATATTTGAGTAAATCCTAGCTGAGAACTTACCTAATCTGGGGAATGAAATAAGCATTTGTGTCCTAGAGGCAGAGAGGAGCCCTCCCAAGATCAAGGAGAATAGACCAACGCCCTTGGAGGTAATAGTAAAATTCACAAATCTTAGAAACAAGGAAGCTATCCTAAGGGCAGTTAGAGGCAAGAGATTCCTTATGTACAGAGGGAAGAACATCAGAATAACATCAGACCTGTCCACAGAGACTGGGCAAGCCAGAAAGGGCTGGAAAGACATATTCAGGGCACTAAATGAGAAGAACATGCAGCAAGAATACTTTATCCGGCAAGGCTGTTATTCAGAATGCATGGAGACATAAAGAGCTTCCAAGAACAGCAAAAACTGAAAGAACATGTGACCACTAAGCCGGCCCTGCAAGAAATATTAAGCGGCATTCTATAAAAGGAGAAAAACCCCCAGAGTGATATAGAACAGAAATTTACAGAGACAATCTATAGAAACAGGGACTTTTCAGTCAACATGATGAGAATAAAATCTTTCAATAATCACTCTCAACATGAACAGCCTAAATGCTCCCATAAAAAGGCACAGGGTTGCAAATTGGATAAGAAGACAGGACCCATCCATATGCTGTCTACGAGAGATTCATTTTGAACCTAAAGATACATACAGACTGAAAGTGAAGGGATGGAGAAGCATTTTTCATGCCAACAGACCACAAAAGAAAGCTGGAGTAGCAATTCTTGTATCAGACAGATTAGATTTTAAGGTAAAGACTGTAGTTAGAGATACAAAAGAATACTATATCATTCTTAAAAGGTCTATCCAACAAGAAGATCTAACAACTGTAAATATGTATGCCCCCAGCATGGGAGCAGCCAACTACATAAGCCAACTGTTAAGCAAAATAGACATATTGATAATAATATGTTAGTAGTAGGAGACCTCAACACTCCGCTCTCAGCAGTAGATGGATCATCTAAGCAGAAAATCAACAAAGAAACGAAAGCTTCGAATGACACACTGGACCAGATGGACCTCATAGATATATACAGAACGTTCCACCCTACAACAACAGAATACTCATTCTTCTCAAGTGCACATGTAACTTTCTCCAGAATAGATCACATACTGGGTCACAAATCAGGTCTTGACTGATACCAAAAGATTGAGATGATTCCCTGCATATTCTCAGACCACAGTGCTATGGAACTCAACCACAAGAAAAAGTTTAGAAGGAATCAAACACTTGGAAGCTAGAGACCATCCTGCCCAAGAATGTATGGGTCAACCAGGAAATCAAAGGAGAACTTAAACAATTCATGGAAACCAATGAGAATGAAAACACATCAGTCCAAAACCTATGGAATACAGCAAAGGCAGTCCTAAGGGAGAAATACATAGCCATCCAAGCCTCACTCAAAAAAATTGAAAAATCCCAAATAAACAAACTATCTTTGCACCTTAAAGAATGGGAGAATCAACATAAAATTAAGCCTAACCCATGCACAAGAAGGAAAATAATTAAGATTAAAGCAGAGACCAATGAGTTAGAAACTAAAGATACAATAGAACACATCAATGAAACTAGAAGCTGGTTCTTTGAAAGAATTAATAAGATCAATAAATCACTGGCCAAACTAATCCAAAAGGAAAGAGAGAGGACCCAAATTAATAAAATTATGAATGAAAGGGGAGAGATCACGACTAACACCAAGGAAATAGAAACAATCATCAGAAGTTATTATCAACAGTTATATGCCAATAAGTTAAGCAACCTAGAAGAAATGGATCCATTCCTGGAAACCTATAAACTTCCAAGACTGAAACAGGAAGAAATTGACAACCTGAATAGACCAATATCTAGTAACGAGATTGAAGCAGTGATCAAAAACCTCCCAAAAAACAAGAGTCCAGGACCTGATGCATTCCCCGGGGAATTCTAACAAACATTCAAAGGAGAAATAATACCTATTCTCCTGAAGCTGTTTCAAAAAATAGAAACAGAAGGAAAACTCTTCCTGGCAGACTCTTTCTATGAAGCCAGCATTACCTTGATCCCCAAACCAGGCAAAGACCCCATCAAAAAGAATTTGAGACCAATATCCGTGCTGATTATGGATGCCAAGATTCTCAACAAGATCCTAGCTAATAGGACCCAACAGAACATTAAAAAGATTATCCACCATGACCAGGTGGGATTTATTCCTGGGATGCAAGTTTGTTCAACATTCACAAATAAATCAGTGTGATAGAACACATTAATAAGAGGAGAGAGAATAACCACATCGTCCTCCCAGTTGATGCAGAGAAAGTATCTGACAAAATACAGCATCCGTTCCTGATTATAACTCTTCAAAGTATAGGGATAGAGGGGACATTCCTCAATTTCATAAAATCCATCTATGAAAAACCCACAGCGAATATCATCCTCAATGGGGAAAAACTGAGAGCCTTTCCCTTAAGATCAGGAACATGACAAGGATGCCCATTCTTGCCACTATTATTCAATGTACTACTACAAGTCATAGCAACACTAATCAGACACCAAAAAGAAAAAAAAAAGGTATTCAAATTGGCAAGAAGTCAAACTCTCTCTTCACAGATGACATGATACTTTATGGGGAAAACCCAAAAGACTTCACCCCCAAATTACTAGAACTCATACAGCCTTCAATAATGGTGGTATACAAAATCAATGCAAAGAAATCAGTTGCTTTCTTATACACTAAAAATGAAAATATAGAAAGGGAAATTAGGGAATCGATTCCATTTACTATCGCATCAAAAACCATTAGAGACCTAGGAATAAACCTAACCAAAAGAGGTAAAGGATCTATACTCTAAGAACTACAGAACACTCATGAAGAAATTGAAGAAGATATAGAAAGGTGGAAGAACATTCCATGCTTGGATTGGAAGAATAAACATTGTTAAAATGTCTATGCTGCCCAGAGCAATCTATACTTTCAACACCATCCCAATCAAAATACCAACAGCATTTTTCAAAGTGCTGGAATAAACAATCCTAAAATTTGTATGGAACCAGAAAAGACCCTGAATCACCCAGGAAATGTTGAAAAAGAAAAACAAAGCTGGGGACATTGCATGGCCAGACTTTAAGCTATACTATAAAGTTGTGATCACCAATGCAGCATGGTACTGGCACAAAAACAGACACGTAGACCAATGGAATGAAACAGAGAATCCAGATATGGACCCTCAACTCTGTGGTCAACTAATCTTCAACAAAGCAGGAAAAAATAAAGACAGTCTCTTTAATAAATGGTGCTGGGAAAATTGGACAACTATATACACAAGAATGAAACTTGACCATTCTCTGTCACCATATGCAAAGATCAACTCAAAATGGATGAAAGACCTAAGTGTGAGACCAGAATTCCTCAAAGTCCTAGAGGAGAAACATAGGCAATACCCTCTTTGACATCACTCACAGCAACTTCTTTCAAGACATGTTTCCAAAGGTAAGGGAAAGAAAAGTAAAAATGAACTTTTGGGACTTCATCAAGATAAAAAACTTCTGCACAGCAGTGGAAACAGTCAAAACAAAGAGGCAACCCACGGAATGGGAGAAGATATTTGCAAATGACACTACAGATAAAGGGCTGGTATTTAAGCTCTGTAAAGGGGCACCTGGGTGGCTCAGAGGGTTAAAGCCTCTGCCTTCGGCTCAGGCCATGATCAAGGCCCACATCAGGCTCCATGCTCAGCAGGGAGCCTGCTTCCCCCTCCCCCTCTGCCTGCCTCTCTGTCTACTTGTGATCTCTCTCTCTGTGTCAAATAAATAAATAGATCTTTAAAAAAAAAAAAGAACTTCTCAAGCTCAACACCCAGAAAACAAATAATCAAGTCAAAAGATGGTCAGAAGACACAAGCAGACACTTCTCCAAGGAAGACATATGAATGGCTAGCAGATACATGAAAAAATGTTCAACATCATTAGCCATCAGGGAAAATCAAATCAAAATCACAATGAGATACCACCTTACACCAGTTAGAATGGCAAAAATTGACAATGCAAGAGACAACAAATGTTGGAGAGGTTGTGGACCCTGTTACACTGTTGGTGGGAATGCAAGTTGGTGCAGCCACTTTGGAAAACATGGAGGGTCCTCAAGATGTTAGAAATAGAGCTACCCTACGAACCAGCAGTTGCACTACTAGGTATTTACCCCATAGACACAGAGGTAGTGAAAAGAAGGGAAACCTGCATCCCAGTGTTCATAGCAACAATGTCCATAATAGCCAAACTGTGGAAGGAGCTGAGATGCCCTTCAACAGATGAATGGACAAAGAAGATGTGGTCCATATATACAATGGAATATTCAGCCATCGGAAAGGATGAATACCCAACTTTTGCATCAACATAGTTGGGGCTGGAGGAGATTATGCTAAGTGAAATAAGTCAAGCAGAGAGTCAGTTATTTAGGGTTTCACTTATTTGTGAAACATAAGGAGTAGCATGGAGGATATTAGGAGAAGGAAGGGGGAAATGAAGGGGGGAAAATCAGAGGGGGAGACAAACTATGAGAAACTGAATAATGAATCATGGAACACTACTTGAAAAACTAATGATGTACTACTGTTTGCCGACTAATCTAAATAATAAAGAAGTGATTATAAGAAATTTATTCTTTGATTCATTCATTCACCCATCTATTTGAATTCACTTTTTGGAAGGATAGGAGTTATATATATATATATATATAATATATGTGTGTGTGTGTGTGTAATATATATAAATGTATATTTATATCCCTCTCAGGAAAAACTGCATTCCAATAGGTAGTGTTTTTGACTTTAAAAGAAATAGTTTTTTTATTCTTTTTTTTTTTAAGAAATAAACAGTGTAAGTCCATTTCTTCTATTGTTACCTGATTGTAAAAAAAGTAAAGTGCCTGTCATTATCATGGTTGTTATCATAGTACCGTTGATTGGCCACTTACAGTGTGTTGGGCATCTGCTAAGCATGTAACATGGATTATTCCTTATTATTCTAAAAGACTTATCAGGTAAGTGGTATTATCCCCATTATTGAGATGAAGAAAGTGGAACACAGAGATTGAGCACCATGTCATGACTACTGAGTGGCATTCAGATTCCCATCTGGGCTAGCTTCAGTATTCATGCATTCTAGATGGCTGTTTCCTGATTATTCGTTTATATTCTCTAAGATCAGTGCTGACCCCTACATTGGGAATGAAGCTTCTTCAGTGATCGGTTCATGAAGGCCAGTGGAACCATAGCTGCATGCCTATAGCTCAGCAGTGGTATTCCTACTCAGTAATGTGACTGAAGAGCCAAGGGTTCACATTTGTGGCCACATAGTGGTCATGCCTGTCTTGTTTATAAGCGACATTTGTTGGGTGTTTATATCATGCCAGCCTCTATGCTGGAGGCATTATCTCATTTGAACCTGAAAACGACTTACATAACAAAACAATTTACAAGTTACATAACAACTTAAATAACTTACATGGCTTCTAGTATCATCATTTTCAGATAAAACAGGTGAAGCTTTGACAAGTTAAGATACCTCTCTTAACATACTCTGAGTTACAGCACTAAGTAAAGACAGAGCTGGAATGTGACCCCATGCATTCTGGTACTGAGGCCTACACTCAGGCTGCTCTGTTAGCTCTTGTCTTTCAACAGTGATAATAGTCATCCTTACTTGTCTTCGGTGAACTTGGTCTTCCATTCTTGCGCTGTTTCTACTTAGTGATGATCTCTATCTTGCCACTGGTCTTGACTTTTCAATTTTGACAGAATGGGAGTTGATACAAGTCATTTACAATAGTCGAGTAACTGTATTTTAGTAAGAAAATTTGAAAGATATCAAATAGTTGGGGTGGGCGCTTGAGTGGCTCAGTCAGTTAAGCGTCCGACTCTGGATTTCAGCTCAGGTCGTGATCTCAGATCTCTGGGCACCTCCTGTGTGCTCTCTCTGTAAAAAAAATTTTTTTTGGTGATCAATTTAAAAATAATCACATGCAACTAATTTTATCCAGTGGAGTAGTCTAATAAGGAATGGAAAAGTCTGGAAGTTAGACTTTTCCTAAGACTGTAGTATCTGATATCCTAAATATTTAGAAATATGCCGCTGATTTCAGCTGCTGAGACAGTGCAGAGGGAGAGAAGTATTTAGGTAATTGCTGTCTGCTCTTAAAGGGATTATAGATTTAAATCTTTGAAAAATTTCTATATAAAAGTTTTAAATACTGTGACCATTTATTTGCTTTGATTGAAGTTTTACGTGCATCACGTATACTTGATTAATCTAGAGATTATCAGACAAGGTAGTTACAAGTGGCCAAGTTAGAAGGACAATCTTGCTACATATCAAAACCCACAGCAGAAACATGAGGGTCTAAGAGCGACCAGAAACCTGCCTCAGACAAAAGAGGCACATCGCAGGCTTCAAATTGCCCCTGTTCATTTCTCTCAGAGCAATCAAATTATTTGATAAAACAGTAATAGTTTCTTTTAAATTCAGCTCCCAGAGCCAGGCTATCCTTTCCAGCAGGCTCTAATCAGCTAGTGAGTGTGGAGCAGGAGTGAAGATGTGATTATATGTACTTGTCCGCCTGGGTCACCAGCTGGGCCTTTCAGTGGCAGTATGTCTAGAAGGTTCTTAAAAACCGGGACAACAAAACCACATTTCTGCACAGCTAAACCATTTATTCCATACTATATACATATAGTTTATTAACTTTGAATTTTTAATAAACGCTAAAGTGAGCAGAATATGCAGGTAATCTTGGGTCAGAGATTTTATCTTGTTTATCCTTGCGATTGTGCACCTAGCATAGTGCTGGGTGTACACAAAGCCATGAGCACATTTTTGCATGAAGGAGTCCGTGAGTTAGGGAATAAGTACCAATTTGTAAGTTGGTATACGTATCCTTATTATCCATAAATCCTTCTGTTATGAATATGTTTCATTTACTTTCCTTAGGTGTTTGACTCCTTGCCTTTTATTTTTTTAAAGATTTTGTTTATTTATTTGAGGGAGAGAGAGAGCACAAGCAGAGGAGGGGGACACAGAGGCAGAGGGAGAGGCAGGCTTCCCGCTGAGCAGAGAGCCAGGTGCGGGGCTCAATCCCAGGACCCTAGGATCAGGACCTGAGCCGAAGGCAGACACTTAACTGACTGAGCTACCCAGGCGCCCCTGACTCCTTGCTTTTGAAAGCTTACTAAACTTTGGGGTCCCTGGGTGGCTCAGTCAGTTAAGCATCTGCTTTCAGCTCAGGTCATCATCTCAGGGTCCTGGGATCAAGTCCCACTGAGTAGGGATCCTACTTCTCTCTCCCCCTCTGCCTGCTGCTCCCCCTACTTGTGCGCTCTCTCTCTCTCTATTAAGTAAGTTAAATCTTTAAAAAACAACACAAAGCTTACTAAACTTCAAGTAATTTTCCCTTATAATAGGATTCCATAGCAAATAAATAATGGCATATTTAACAAATATTGATGTAGTGCTTTGTGTGTGTCTGGTCCTCTTCTCCGTAAGTCATGCTTTTCTCCTGAAAACCTTAGGAGGTGGCTGTTGATATTACACCACATACATGGGGGAAACTGAGGCACAGACAAGTTAGGTAACTTGCTCAGAGTTACTGGCTAGTATGGGTCTCAGTGGGTTCCAGAGTCAATGCTTCAAGACCACCGTAGGTATAGTCCTGTTTTTAACAAATACCAACTCTGAACCTATTTCCATCTCCCCAGAAGATTGCCCGTACTGGTGGGGCTTATCTTATTGTTTATAGTAAAATTTTGCTAAAATAGAAATTTTCTAACAGTAACATCGATTATACTTATCTTTTATCATCAAGCTATGTAATGAATATGTTGGGTTATTTAAAAAGTTACAGTTTTTGTAAGCATATTTGAAGTATGCCTTGTAATAGTTACATTGATAAACTGCTGATACTGGTAAATGGGCATTATTTCCAAATGTGATGGTGGATGTGACTGTCGGGTTGCTTTACCTTTCTTTCTGTTGGTAAAGTGCTCTTTCTGTCTGAAGTGTCTTTCTTTAAAAGCCTTTGGGATATTAGTATTTTAGTTGTTTAAAGTCCCCATTAGCCTGAATTTTTAAAAAATGAAATGTCTAAATTCACTGTGCCATCTCTCAAGCAAACCTGTCATTTTAAAAAAGGAATTATCTCTTGAATTCATATATTGGTACAGCAGAAGCTATAGCTAAATGTGGACAGAGCATTGCTTGTCTTTTCGAGTGTTACTGTTCTTAGGAGAAGAATAATAACTATCTTTTTTTTTAACCTTTATGCCATTCCTCTTTCCCCAGTAACCAGTACCTTTACAAATACAGTATCTTGCAGAAATTGCTTTATGTCAAAGATTTAAAACAACAGCCAATAGTGAGTGTTTTCTGTAAATCTTGGTGTTTGCCAAAGTGTATTCTGTTGGACTTTACTTTGGGGGGATGCTCTGCTGCCGTGTGGTTTTGTAATCAGAAGCTGAGGTACAACTGCATAAACACCACCCCTCCCAACATCCTCGGATGTATGGGTCAGCACCCGTTCTTTGAGGAGCTATGTTAGTGATACGGAGAAATCCTGTAGTGATAAACACTGGCTTGGCTTCCTTAGCTCCACATTTCCCACATTCATTGGAACCTAGAACCTTTTTCCCATAATATATGTTGGCTGTCTGATGCCCTTTGTGCTCCACAGACTGAGAAATAACGATGTGCAATATAGCAGTGTAACAATGTAGTATTTTGCTGAGGTTTCAGAATAACCATGCATCAAAAATCTACCATCATTTCATTTCTGTTTAATAAATAGATTTTAGGAGGTAACACTTAGAAATTGTTAGAAATTGAAGGTGCAATGAATCTTTAAATTTATATCCTATAGTTCCTTATATTTGTAGACATATTATTTACAAAAGACTTAATTTCTCTCCTTGATATATAGTGTCAGCATGATAAGCCTTATTAATTCCAACTATTGGGGAAGTTATGCAAATCCAAGATAATGTAAAAAATATATATACTGTTTTTTGAAGAAATGCAGTTATATCACTGTAAATACTTTATCTTCAATTATACTAACAAAATATTCCCAAGTGGGAAATTCTGGGTGGAAATTCTTTAAAGAATAAGTATCGGTGACTTATAATTAGTTCAGGTGCAAATATATAGGTACTTCTGAAATACTTGAGATTATTTTAAACCATTTCTTTCAAAGGTTTTAGCTTTTATTACATGAACCTAATTTATGGTATTTTCTTGCTAAGTCATTTCCTTGTTAAATTAATCTGCTACGGATTCTTAATGCGGCATGTGTCATAAAGCCTTAGTTACTTAGTAAGCTGTATCCTAATTGAGAGTAGAATGAAACATGGAAATAAGGCAAAAGAGAGATCTTATCTAATGATCAAGGAAAAAAATTTTGAGCAGTGATAAAAATAACAGGAACTCAAGACTTGACCATTAAAGCCAAAAGGAAGGATTAATAATTGCTAAACCAAAAGGAAAGGCATCTTGTTGAGTTCTGTAAAAGTCGAGATTGAATGCCAAGAAGTGTTCAGTCACCTAGAATGAAAAAAACAAGAAAAAGAAAAGTAATGAGATGCTGAGAAAAGTGAAAAGATGCTGGAAAAGAAAGATGAAATTAGTTACTGTGGTTGTAGCAGCCATGATGCTTGGATGTGGAGGAGTCTGAAGGCAGGGACTAGTCAGCAGAGGAGTCAGCCTCAGAGGGAGCAGGAGCAGCAGCAAAGACAGAAGTGCCTGTGTGGCTGTCGCAGGGCCACTGTGGATGCTGGTGTGCCCCACCCTGGGAAGTGCGCTCCGGCCCAGGGAAGACACCCGCGGGGTGGCAGCGCTCCTCACCCTGCTGCGCGTTTACATGCGAAGTGTTGATCTCTAGATTATATCCAGAATGGTCCATTCTTTCCTCTTTGTTTTTGTATTTTTAAAATAGCATTTACACATTTGTTTCTAAAATCTTGTCATATCAGCGATTCTTACTAGGCTTTAATGAAGCTGATATGTTGAGATTTCCTTTAATTGCTTTTTGCCTCTTCGGTATTTTATATTCCTTTGTACTTATAGTAAAGCATGGTAGTGTCACCCCTTTGACAGGAATGGGGACATCAAGGTGAGGGTTGAGTGGCTAATGCAAAGCATGAAGGGAAGGAGGCTTCCATGAGCAGAAGTTTGTTGCCTTCACAAGGAAACACTATGATGGCTGACTGAGCAGGCTTTCTGAATTTAACTTTTATATCCTTGATTCTGCACTCTAAGTATTAAATCTTCAAGTATGATCTGTATCAGCACTGACTAACCTGCCTTTCATTATATAATGGATAGCTGATCTAGCTTTTCCTTTTAAGAAAATCCTTGATGTATTAGGTCGTTAAAACAAATTCTAACATTTGGTGCTCATTAGTGTTGTACCGAAACAAAAACATTTTAATGGTTGATCCCAGAGTATTTTGAAGTTAGTGTAACTTTGCTGGAAAGGTATTTAAGCTGTAGTATCAATTACAAACAGGCCACAAGCCAAGTTTCAAAGCTGTTTCTCAGTAAGACATGGAGTTTTTCAGAATGCAAAAGAGACATTATGTGGCTGTGTGCCATGTGGCAAGGAAGCAGAATGGAACAATTACAGCAGGATTTGTATTGGTAATAAGTGTTTCTAAGTGAGTAATTTAAGATATTGTGAAGTGGAGTTTGGAACAACTCCCCAGGGTGTCCAACAATTGCTTTATTTATGTTGTAGACCACGAAAGAGGTGTTTTTGAATACAAAGGATGGGAATTACTGATTACCAGTGAAAACTTCAGACTCCGCATTCGGGTTTATGGCTCGTTGACCTACTAAAAATGGGATGCTTCAGCTTTCTGACTGTATATTTCAAGAAAACTGGCAATCATTTATCTATTAAGGTTAAAATAATAGTTTTTTGTAATCTAGTGATTAAAAAGGTAAAATCATAATTCAAATACCTTACTGTTTGCTTTTGGCTGAGCAGAAGAGTTTGGCCAAGTGGGTATTTCTTTGAATACTCAAACCTAACTCACTTGGCTTATGGTAACTTGTCGGAGAAAGGCAGTAGTGTCAGTAATGTTCTGTGTGCGTTTGAGATCCATCCTGCACGCCATTTGTCATCCCAAAGCCGAAAAAGAAATGGAGACAGATGATTAGATTGATAGTAAATACCATCTAATGGTTTATGTGTGTGTGTTGACTTTTAACCACACACACTACTCTTTAAAGGGCTCTTTTTTAAAAAAAAAAAAATCCCAGAGTATTTTTTATTGAAGTTTGTTTGAATTTGTGTAATTTCTCAATGTAAGATAAAAGGCTTAAAATTACATAACTATTAAATGTGTTTTCAAATAGTGTTTTTGAAACCTGTAGATCTGCAATGTTACATTAGCACAGGAAATATTTCTTAAAGGGTTCTCGATGAGCTTCTGATTATTTGAGCAATATGTTTAGGTTGTTTTGAATGATTTTTATTATGACCGTGGATTGATTTGTTTTTGTATCCATGTTTGTATTTTGGCTTCATCTGGACCTCAGCCAGATAGTTTAATAATCAGGCTATCGAGAGATAATTTTGAAGCCTTACTGTTTACTTTTTTCCCCCTCTGTAAGACGTAGATTTTAGGGTAGAAGTATGTTTTGAGATATAGTATTTAGAATTGTATGAATCACTTGACATGTTTCTGATATTCAGAATAATTTACAGTGAAACCGAATTCTCAGCAACTAGTCAATGTCCTTTATTGAATATCTATTTTTACCTAAGTAAAATGTAAATTTATCAGGTTAACTTGTAGGATACTTTGAAAGTATTTTTTAAATGTTGGTTTCCTACCAGTTTAATTTTTAATTTTGAAAAAATTCAGTTATGTTAAAAATAAAATTTAAATGTTTAGTTTAATAAGTTGGTTTTTATTTGTTTTATATTATTTTGGTCCAGATCCACATTTTAGAATGTTGCTCATATAGAATAAACTGTCATTAACTCCAAATAGATTGGAGTAATTTTGTAATCGTCCTAATGAGACTTCTGTGGTTATTTCTTGAGCCTGTTGTTTTGGACAAGTGTTGCCTTCTGCTTTTTTTTTTTTTTTTTTTAACATGTGTTCGCCAGTATGACTTACAGGGAGATTAAAAGCAGTGGGTAGTCATTAGGAAGAAGAAAGATGGAAGATGGTAGATTTGTTTGGAACGTATTTTCAGTATTGTAAACAAACAGGCTCAAAATGTCACCTTCATGATGATGAGTAAGCGCGGTAACAAGTACAGACGATAGCAGGAGAGTGCAAGGACTGTGTTGGGTAGGGACACTCTCCATTCAGAGGTGTGGGAGGGTTCTGTAAAGCTGTAGATGACACACTTTCTGAAGTTCATTTTCTAATTATGAATATTACTACGTTTGATGGGTAGCAGCTTCTATCTCAGATTACTTTTTAATCTTTAAGATAGATACCGTATGCATGTAGTAAAAAATTCAAAAGGGGTAGAGGTATCAGTCCCTCTAGCCTTGCCCTGTCCTTAGAAGCACCAGCTGACGCCGGTTTCTTCAGTCTCCTTCCTGAGATTGTATGCAGATAGAAGCATGTCTGTGATATGTGCATATATTTTATTTATACCACAAACAGCGTATTTCTCGCGTATTTCACAGCACATCTTGGAGATCGTTCATTCGGCCGATGGGTATTCATGAGTGCCTGACTGGGACAGATCCTGGGAATACAGCAGCGAACAAAACAGGCAAGATCTCTACTCTCGTGGAGCTCACCTCCAAGGAGGGGAGATAAACACACACACAGAGAGACAGAATGAGTATTGAAATAGGGTTATTTTGTGGTGCTCAGGGATGGTCTTGGAAGCAGTGACTTTTAGATGGAGGCCGGACTGACAAGAAAGGCCCAGCCAAGGGAAGATGAGCAGAAGGAGGCTCCAGGAAGCTAAAGAAATTGGTATGGAGGGGGGTGGAAGGTGAAGGAGTCAGGCAGGCAGGTGCTAGGCCAGGTAGGGCCAAGGCAGACAGTTTGGGTTTCATTTTAAGAGTGATGAGAAGCCCTTAGAAGGCTTGTTTATGTGCGTGATTTGTCAAGAGCGTGAGGTCTGCTTTAGGTTTTGAACCGATAGTGCTGGCTTCTGTGTGACTACAGTCCGCAGGCTGTAGGTGCCTGTGCACGCGGAGCTGCTTACTCGTCCTTTGAAGGGACGACGGATCGCGTGCCTTGTCCTCTTTGCTTGAGCTTGAAGCTGTTTCCATTCTTGGATTTTGTGAACAATGCTGTAATGGCACTATCTGTGCATAAATCTTGTTTAAACTTTTTTTTTTTTTTTTTTTTAGGGTTGGGGAGCAGGGGGAGAGGGAGAGAGAAAATCCTCAACCAGGCTCCATGCTCAGCGCAGAGCCCAGTGTGGGGCCTGATCTCATGACCCTGAGATCAAAATCCAGAGTCAGATGCTTAACCTACTGAGCCACCCAGGCGCCCCTTGTTTAAACATTTTAAAAGTAATTTTTAAAAACGTGGAAATAGAATGATTCTCATGAAGGAGAACCAATGATATGTACCTGAGTTTTGTACTACTAAAATATGTTTTGCAGAAGACCAAATACTTCTACCCTGAATAGCTTGAGGGGGCCGGGGAAAAGTCTGAAACATGTGTAACCCTGGTAAGCAGTGTTAAATGAACGTTTCTGAGTCTCTAAATCTAGTTTTGTAATAACATTAACTTTATTGGGGCACCTGGGTGTCTCAGTTAGTGAAGCATCTGCCTTCAGCTCAGGTCATGATCCCAGGGTTCTGGGACCGAGCCCCAGGGTCAGGCTCCCTGCTCAGTGGGGAGTCTGCTTCTCCTTCTCCCTCTGCCGCTCTCCCAGCTCATGCTGTCTCTCTCAAATAAATACATTAAATCTTTTTTAAAAAATGTAAAAAAATTAACTTTATTGAGATGTAATTTGTGTGTAATAAAATGTACACGTTTTAAGTGTACAGTTTTTGGTGTGTGGCATGTCTATCTCTACAGCCCCCTCTAAAGAGGTGTTCTGGGCTCATCTGGTCCTTTCCCTGCCTGGGCCCTGTACCCGGTCATTCCTCCCAGGAGCTCTGGTTCTTCCTCCTGGAGAACCGTGTCTGAAACAAAGATCTAGATAGAGGCTTGGTGTGCTCACTGCTGCCAGGCCCTCGTTGCTTTTTGGTCCTGTCAGTGGACTGACTTTGGAAGTCATATGTGAATGTGGGTGTGTGTACACACCCAGGTGTCTACACAGGGCATGCATGTCTGTATGTGTTTCTGCATCTGTTCATCTGTATAAATACCCTCTGTCATATTCCAGTGTCATAGGGCTTTCTTCTTTTCATGCAGCCTGCCTCCCACTAACCTCAGAAGTTTACTTACTTGCTCACCCTCCTTATATGTACAACTCTTGTGGCTATAATTAGCCAGATCTTTGCCACAGGACTTGTTGGCTCCCCTTTCCCAGCAGCCATGCCTGGCCCAGGGAACAGGGAAAAGTTTAGGGAAGGGAGAGGGATGAAGGGAAGGGAGTGAATCTTGTCCCAGTGACTCCATCGGGTGGAAAGAACTGAAGGAAGGAGGGGGCCAGCTAGAATTTTAAACTTGAAAATAGTCAATTTCGTCAGTTTCTCTTTCTCTTTGTTTCTGACTTTCATGTCACCAGCTAAGTTCATAAAAGTATTTGTAGTACTCTTTATGCCTTTTGTTTTATTTTTGATATTTGAATCTTTAATCCACCTGAAATTTACCTAAAATTTATTTAGGATCTAATTCTATTTGATGTGTCCAAATAGATAGCCAGTTATTCCAATACTGATGTTCACTGGTCTGTCTTTCCCCATCGGAGGTGAGATGCCATCTCCCCGCAATCCTGCTTTATGCTGTGGTTTTCCTGCATTCATATGTCCCTTTTATCTGTTTCTTCTGCTGTATACCCGATAGTGGGATAGCACCTCAGAGGGTGATTGTGAGCATCGCATGAGAAATGCACGTCCGGTGATTAGTCATGAGTAGAGACGATGTGGTATATACACACTGGAATATTACTCAGCCATGAAAAGATGAGATCTTGTCATTTGCAACAACATGGGTGGATCTTGAGGGCATCTCAAGTGAAATAAGTCACAGAAAGACAAATACTGTGTGATCTCACTTTTTTGTGAATCTAAAAAACAAAAACAAAGACCAAGCACCTAGATACAGAGAACAGACTGATGGCTGCCACAGGCAGGGGGTGTGGGATGAGGAAATAGGTGAATGGGGATAAAGGGAACAAACCTCCAGTTATAAAATAAACTAGTCACAGGGATGTGACGTGCAGCGTGGTTAAGAATGCTGCGGTGCAGGGGTGCCTGGGTGGGTCCGGTGGTTAAGCGGCTGCTTTGGCTCAGGTCATGATGCCAGGGTCCTGAGAGTGAGCCCCATATCGAGATAGGCTGCTCGGTGAGGAGCCTGCTTCTCCCCTGCCTGCCGCTCCCCCTGCTTGTGCTCTCTCCCTCTGTCCAATAAATGAACAAAATAAAGTTTTTATAAAAAAATAACACTGTAGTGCATAGTTGAATGTTGCTTACTTACTGTGGTGAACATTTGATAGTCTGTACAAATATCAAATTATAGTCTGAAACGTAATGTACGTCAGTTATACCTCAGTAAGAAAATGACTAGAGCTGGCTGTCTACTACAGTCAACATGTACTGCCCATTGTTATTTTCATCTCAGTGGAGAAAGAATCCATTATTGAAACAGTAGAGTAAATTTCAAAAGAAACATAAAAAGCATAGCAAGAAGTGCTGGCATCTCTTTTTTGTCCGTAAAAGCTCAGAACATCTCATTCTTGTACGATGCTTATGGAATGATAGGAACTTGTAGTCGTTATAGACAGATAAATTATATTAAAACACACAACCAAGATTAGATGTTCAGTTATTTACAATTATAGGTGTTCTAGATTACAGGATCTTTGAGGGCAGACACTCCCTCTTCTCTCATGTAACAATCAATTGTATCAATATGTACTGAGCACCTCAGCAGTGCGGCTGCTGAACCAGTCCTAACATCTACCTGCAGTGGCTCGCAGTCTAGCTGGGGAAACAGACATATAAACAAATAAATAAAAGTACTACGAAAACACTTTCAGTTGTCTTCCACTGGTACGGAAATATTTATATCAGAACTGTACACATTCACTGAGACATTTCCCTAAACATAGAATGGGAAGATGAGAACATTTAAACAGTGTTTAAAAAAAAAGAAAAGATTTCTTTACTTTTGAGAGCGAGAGAGCACATGTGCCCAGTGGGGTTGGGGGGAGGCCAGAGGGAGGGAGAATCTCAAGCAGACTCTCACTGAGTGTGGAGCCTGACACAGGGCTTGATCCAATGACCCTGAGATCATGACCTGAGCTGAAACCAAGACTCAGATGCTCAAATGACTGAGCCACCCAGGCGCCCTTAAATGCTGTTTTAATGCTTCCTATGAACTACATCTCAGAGTACTTACATACCTGCCCCCGCCCCAAATCCTTGTAAAATGCCAGTCTCGAAGAAGGCAAAAAGCCACCCGTTGGGAATGCTTCTTTTGCGTATTTTCTGCTGTTAAATAGATTAACTCTATATAGTCCATGTTTAATGTGTATACACTACATATTAACAAAATGGTGGTGATTTCTGTACGTTATTCTAATATTTTCTCTGAATGCTACTTCTTCTGTGACTAAAGTCATGTAAGTAATTTGTGGGTTTTTTTTAAAGATCAAATTCATGCATTTTAAAATCCCAAATGTCTGTTCTATGTATGTTCCACATCTATGACAAGATGGTTTTATTTTATTTTCTTAATTTAATTTTATTTTTTTCTGTGTTCTAAGAGTCATTGTTTATGCACCACACCCAGTGCTCCATGCAATACGTGTGCCCTCCTTAATACCCACCACCAGGCTCACCCATCCCCTCTCGCTGCCTCTCCAAAACCTTCAGTTTGTTTCTCAGAGTCCATATTCTCTCATGGTTCCTGTCCCCCTCCAGTTTACCCCAATTCACTTTTCCTTTCCTTCTCCTAATGTCCTCCATGTTATTCCACATGAAAACATATGTGAAACCATATGATAATTGACTTTCTCTGCTTGACTTATTTCGCTTAGCATAATACCCTCTAGTTCCATCCACATTGGCGCAAACAGGAAGATTTCATTTCTTTTGATAGCTGCATAGTATTCCATTGTATATATATACCACATCTTTATCCATTCATCTGTTGATGGACATCTAGGTTCTTTCCATAGTTTGGCTATTGTGGACATTGCTGCTATAAACATTCAGGTGCATGTGCCCCTGAGGATCACTACACCATATCTTCTTTATCCATTTCTCTGTTGCAGAGCATCTTGGCCCTTTCCACAGTTTGGCGATTGTGACCATTGCTGCTATGAACATTGAGGTTCAGGTGGTCCTTCTTTTCACTACACCTGTATCTTTAGGGTAAATATTGCAGTAGTGCAATTTCTGAGTCATGGAGTAGCTCTATTTTTAATTTTTTAGGGAATCTCCACACTGTTTTCCAAAGTGGCTACACCAACTTGCATTCCCACCAACAGTGTAAGAGGGTTCCCCTTTCTCCACATCCTCTCCAACACTTTTTGTTTCCTGTCCTGTTAATTTTGGCCATTCTAACTGGTGGAAGGTGGTATCTCAATGTGGTTTCGATTTGAATTTCCCTGATGGTTAATGATGATGAACATTTTTTCATATGTTATGACAAGATGATTTTAACCATTCACTTGTAGAAGAGAAACACACTGTCAAGGGCATGCCAGCTTTGAGGCATATGTTCTATTTTTGTGGGGTAACCATGTGAAAAATACCAATTACTGAAACTCTGGGAAGAATGAAGTTACTTGTAAACCGAGTATGCATGCAAAAAGGGCCATCTAAATCAAAACCATGCTAGATGCAATAGACCAGAACTGTATAACATAAACCTTTCAAGATCAGTGTAGCTAGAAAAAGAATTCCATGATTTGGGAAGGCAGCTTTCACAAAACAGTACTGTTGAAAATAATGACAGGGAAGCAGCTAGCAGCTGGTCTGACAAACTCATACCTCGAAAAGACTGTGGAACTTGAAGTACCTTCATGAGTCACCAGGACAGGTCTTGTTTCTGGTATATTTTTTATAATATTTTAATGCATATGAAGCATTTTGACAAGTGGAATTGTGAAATTTCTAAAAATTAAAAGCCTAACTAAAAGTACCAGCTCAGTTAGAACAAATGTGATATGTCGATTATATCACAGCACAGCTGGGAAGAAAAAAAGAACAGCCTGACTATTTTGGCTCCTGACGAGCGTGTCACTGAGATTCTGAAAGGGTACCCCCTGAGGAAGAGAATGTATTCTGGTGCCCCTGACATCATTAGAGCGTCGTCTTGAGGAGGGGCGCAGAGAGGAGGAGCGCAGGGCCTGTGCGGGGCTGGACAGCAGGCCTCTGTTGAAGTCACTTGCTGGTCGGCGGCAAGGCCACCTCCCATTTCTGTGCCTCCAGCTCCTGAGCTGGGACGTGTGCAAGGCGGATGTCCCGCGGGGCTCGTGGGATCGACGTGGGCGTCAAAGTGAGAGATGCGAGCAGACCTCTTCCCTCCTTCACATCCCTGTTGCCCCTCCTCCTCAGTGTCCTCATCTTCCCATGTGCTCTCAGTTCCACCAACTCCCTTGTCCTTCCCTTTTTCTCTCTTCTCACTCTGTTTTTTTCCCACTTTACCGCAAGGTTTATTATATTTTTAAATTTCCCAATTCCTGTCCCTTTGCCAGACAGGCCCAGTGGCCATGCTTTCTTCTTCCTTGTGGGGCTTTTGGCCAGGTCTTCCTGTGCCTTCAGCGGGCTGCAGAATCCCTGGAATTGTACGCAAGATTCTATGAAGATGCATTATTTAAGGGAAAGTCCCGTAGTTCTTTCCCAGTTTCAGAGGATTTCATGAGTTCTCTGAGTTGAAGATGTCCTCCTTCCCAGATGACGTGTTGGGCCCCTTTCCATTTGCTTCTTGGGGGTCAGAGGACCTCTCTGTATGCGGCAAGGTGCCCCCTCCCCACTTCGTTCTCTGCTCTCAGAGAAGATAGGAGATCCACACCATACAAGTATAAAGGGACTTAATTATTCCCCAGGAATTCATTAACTGTTACATTCCTGGGTGTGCTTTAATATATGAATATGACAGCTTTGCTTTTAAAGATTTTAACAGTGTTAGGGATACGAAAAGCATTCTGTAGCTATTTTCCCTGTTTCAAATATTCCTAATACGTGGCCAGCTCCATTGAAAACAAAGTAGATATTTCTCACTTTAATTGTATTTTTTCCAACTTGGAAACAAAAGCATTCTATATTTTTGAAGCTAATTGTCCAGTGGAAGAACATTTTATTTGGAATCAGTTATAAACTCATTAGAAAAAAAATTCAGATTGACAGCATTCGGAGTTTCTTGTAAGCCTTTGAAGGCGGACAGGTCAACTATAACAAAACAGTAATGTAGACTTTTAGTATATTTTTTTCTAGTCAGCCAAAGAGCCAAAATTGTCTTCTTGACTAAAATCGTCATTCACGTGACTCACATGACAGCCTGACAAAGTTAGACCTTCTCCAGGAGGAGCAGGTACCCAAGTAACCATCAAGTGTCCGAGTTGAGAGAAGGAAAATACTCCTTTGAAATCAGTGTTGCTTTTATTTCTGCACTGGTAATTCTGATCTCAAAAATAAAACGGCCATTTTCAAGGGGCTTAATTCTACTGGGGAGTAATCAAACCAAATTAACAAACACAAGCCCCTTACCCCTCCCCCCCTTTTAAAGAACTAATGGTGATCAATCCTGACTCAGTGTGTGGGGCTTAGCTAACAGGGTGTCACATACATGTTTAACAGAAGTAACTGAGTGTTCCCTCAGGCTGTGTGCTCGTGAACGTGGCAGTGTTGCTCGCTGGGCCGTGTGCTCGTGAACGTGGCACTGACGGCGCCTCGCGGTGCTCGCTGGGCCGTGTGCTCGTGAACGTGGCACTGACGGTGTGTCGCGGGTGCTCGCTGGGCTGTGTGCTCGTGAACGTGGCACTGATGGTGTGTCACATGTGCTCGCTGGGCTGTGTGCTTGTGAACGTGGCAGTGATGGTTCCTGCCCAGCAGACAGACACGTATGTTCGTATACGAATAGTGTCAAGTACAGTAGAGATGAATAGGGCGGGAGGAGAGGGTAGTCTTTGCTTTAAAAGGCCACCTCCCATGAGTTATTTGGCAGAGAAAGTGGAGCCCTTCATCTAGTCTTGATGATTAATGTCTTTCTGTGTTTTAATAATAACGTCGGTGCCAGGCCATGATTTGTGGCAGTTCAGAGACGAAGCTGCCGTCGTCCAACAGTATTCGTGCTGGAAACAGAAACTTTGTCCTGGAAAATGCAGACATGTGGGTCCATACGGAGGAGGTGTCGGCCTCCGCCTGCGCAGGGGGAAGCGGGTGGTCCCTGACACCACAGGGCTGAGGCTTGGAAGCCGGTGCCTGGAGCTGCCCCTGGAGGTGGCTGTGCGCCCCGCTGTGCGCTGACCAGTCTGGTCCCGGCCTCTTCACTGTTGCTGCAACGGCGGCTTCCGAGCGTTCCCTCCCGTTCATCAGAAAAGATCCTCTTGTCCAACCTAAATTTTCCAATTCACCATTTTGTTTGCTTTCCCTTTTTTCTTCTTTTTGCTTAACCAGAAGACTGTGCTTGGAAAGCTGAGCACTGAAGGATACGTGGGGATGTGGAGCTGCTTTCGATGAACAAAACTGGGGGACTAGAGCGGGTGCCCCAGAGTATCCACGGCCCTGTCTGTGTGCCGGGGAGCCGGGCAGTTCAGCGTGATCATGTTCATCTTTGTCTCGGGGGCGCAGGGGCCCCCAGACGACCCGGGGGGCTGCCAGGGGGAGCAGGTTTGCAGAGATGCGGTGGGGGAAGGGGGGAGTTGGAGGGGGAGCTCCGCCCACCCACTCCCCTTAACTAGGGAGCTGCTGCAAAGCCAAACAAAGCTGGAAAGCTGTGGAAGTCCTTGCCTCTGTCACGGAGTCTGCTTGCGTGGGCGCCAGCCCCCGGGGATCCCTGCATGTGACAAGGAGCCGCCACAGGACCTTCTCCGCGGGCCTTCCCTGTGCTGGCCTCCTCTGCCCTCCTCACACGAGGAAAGTAGGGGATGGAAGTGTAACACTTGGCTTCCACACACTGTGAGAGCGAGGAAAGTAAGAGCTGTTAGAAATGATGGATTTAAACGTTAATCAGCGTTTGAAAGCCCTGAAAGATACTCTTCCATTTTCTCACTAGATGAAAAACTTGCCTTATCTTCATTAAGAATATGTATAGAAGTAACCAACACTCTGAACTATTTAGAAAGCAGTGGATTTTAGCCAATAGTGAGTCTTCACCTTGGCAGGATCCGCACGTGATGGTCCTTAGGTGCCCGCGGACAGATGCATGTCCCGGGCTGCCTCAGTTTAACGTCTTCGTTAAACCAGGCCATCCTGATTTTTGCAATTAATCTTACTTGGTCACTAAGTGCTTTTCATGTTTAATGAAACAAAATTTAAAGAGTTAACTAGCTTAATTTTGCAGTGTGAAATGCTTCCTTTTTAAAATTTCAAAGCACATTTTTCTCCCCACCTTTTGAAGATATTGTCACTAATTCAGAGTTTGTCTAATATTAAGAATACCATAACTCATTAGCTGTAAGGGTGTGTGATTTGAATGCTTCCTACCTAATGGGACTGGAATTTTTCTCCAATTACGGGAGAGCCAGACCATCATTCTCCAGTTTCAAAAACAGAATGCAGCTGGCTCCACAAGGAGGGCTGAGCTAACAGAACATTTAATATTTTGAAAAATATGTCCTGGGGGAAACGGTTTTTCTGTTCAAAAAGATACTAAATTATTTAGCTTGGCAGCTCCAGGGTGTGAATATTTTGAGCGCCGTGACTGTCATTTATTTTTTATTGAGTTCAAATGGAAAAATTGAAGACTGTATTCTGACGAGTAGTCCTTTATTAGATCTCATATAAACCTCTGACTGCAGCGGCCAGCGCGCTCCCGTGATCTGCATAGGCACATTCCACTTCGAGGGGATCAGTGTTTAATTTTCAGATTTCTCAGCAAAGAGCAGAGCTGCAGCCAAAAATTCCTGCACTGAGGCTCCTTCCGGCCCAGATGAAACTAATAATTCCCGGCTGTGCTGCTGTCACTCATTACTAATCCAGGTATGGCTGCTCACTGTTTTTAATTTTCTTTTTCTGAACCCAAGGGCAATGTTTGCCTTTTTCCCATGAGAAGGCGTGATCATGTGCCGGAGATTCCAGTGGCTGGAGGCGGAGGCCTCCTCCGCCCTGACGTTCCTGGGCTTTGTTGTCCAGCTGGTGGGTGTGGGCTCGCCCGTGGACACCGCACGGGAGGATCGGCATGGGGCAGGGTCTTCTAGAAAAACGAGACTGTGTTGGGGGTTGGCCCTAAGGTTTTGAAGCTGGTGTGAGGGAAAGCAGCTCTTGATGCCACTGGCCGTTTGGGGACAGAATGTTGAGTCGGGTGGACAGTATGTTTTAGTGTTTATTACAAGTTATAAAAATAATAGCACTTTGGGCAACATTCAAAATGTTATCACCATTTACCATTCTGTTAAAATCAGAGCAGAATGTATCCTTTTTGCACTTTAAACTGTATTAACGGACACTTAAAAACAGTGTGTATAGAATAAAAATCATGGAACTTGGAATAGGGCAGTTTGACTTTGTCTCAGCTGGCTCTGTGACCTCAGGCTCTTAGTCCTTTTTTTTTTTTTTTTAAATAAAATAGCATAACCGATTACAGAGTTGGTGTGAGAGTTAACAATATGATAGGTGTAGGGTACTAAGTAGGGCCTCAGGCATGTCTGGTACTCAGTAAACGATCCATTATACATTTATTGTGAATTGTCTGTCTCCGTCCAGTCTGTCTGCCTGCTCACCCATCTACCTGCCTACTTACTTGCCTGTCTATTTATATTTATCTTATGGATCTATTTTTTTAGGTTTCCCCATTCTTTTTTTAATCCAGCTATATTCTGCTGGTGGCTGGGTAACTCAGTTAAGCGTCTGACTCTTGGTTTCGGCTCAGATCGTGATCTCAGGGTCGTGAGATCGAGCCCTGTGTGGGGCTCCGTGCTCAGTGGGGAGTCTGCTTGAGAGTTCTTGCTCCCTCTGCTCCTCCCCCTACTCACTCCCTCTCTCTTTCAAAAATTAAAAAAAAAAAATCTTTTTAAAAAATCCAGTTGTATTCTGCTGAAATTTAAAATATGACAATATTTAGCAAAAAGGATAAATGTATGAAAAATGAAAGGTTCACTGGTTATCTCCCAGGAGGCTTCTAAGATGACATTATCTTTGTGTGACTTTGAGTCTGCTGGCATGTCAGCCTCCTCTAAGCTCTTTCTCCTGGGGAGACATTAAAGGTCACCGAGCAAGACAACTGCAGTTACTGCCTGCTAACGGCACTCCACCGACCGTGGCTTCTCGCTGGCACTGAGCAGAGAGCTGAGGAGCCATAATCAGCATCGGGTTTCTGGGCGAGCAAGGGAGCGTGACAAGGGGGAGCTAGCTCTGGGATTCAGGTAGTTAGCAACACAGGTAAATGTGGTAAACCGACCACAGGCTCCATTTTCTGCCCCCTCTGAACTCCCGCTGAACTGACTAATGGAATGGAGGGCGACAACCGTAGAAGGCACTTGAACAGCGTTTTGGAGGCTGGACCGTGGAAGGACCAGCGCTGAGGGGTTCAGCAGAGCAGAGAAGGCAGAACAGGGTAGAAGCAGGTAAGAAGCACGTGACTGAAGAGCGCGCTCCTGGAGGCCACAGACCTGGAGGGCTCGGGCTATCTCGGAGGACGAGCGTGCTGCAGGAGCCGCCAACAGGAGAGTTGTTTGAGAATGGGCTTCCTGGGCTCCTGTCTCTGCTCCATGTGGCCAGGGCACTGCCTTTCCGGGCTCTAGCAGAAGACTGGTGCTGTATTTTCAGAATCCTTCAGCTGGGCACAGCTAAGCACAGGGTGATTACCGAGACAGGTATTGGGTCTGTATGAGTGATCTCAACAGATCAAAAAAGCTTTGTTCTCATGGTAGGAGATAAACAGTAAACAGGGGATGTAGTGAAGTGATTTGCCTAGGATGTCAGAGTGATAAATACTTAGAGAAGAGGAACTTAGAATCAGGGAAGTTGTGAGTGGTGGGGGGAAGGGCCTTGTTTAAAACGAGGTGGCCAAGTGGGAGCCATTTGAGCAATGCCCTGGGAGAGGGAAAGAGCTTTGCAGATTGGAGGTGGGAGTGTTCTGGGTGGAGGAAGAGATAGTGCAAAGGCCCTGGGGTGGATGCAAAGACTGAAGCAGCAAGGAGGTCAGCTGGTGGAGGGAGTGAGAGATGAGGTCAGGAGTACTGAAGGGCCACGGGATGGGCAGTAGAGATCATCAAGGGCCTGGCTGGCTATTGAATGGACTTGCTTTTTCTTAGAATGAGCTTGAGTAACACAGTCTGACTTAACGTTTTAACAGAATCGAGCCAGTCTGCACACTGAGTTGCAATGCTCTCTGGCCAATTTTGGCCAACACACAGAGACTCCCAGGCTTCTTCCCAACCCCCTCTCTCCACTCCCAGCAGACACACACAGAGGAGAGTGGAGGATCTCTCTCTAGAGAAAAGAAACAGTTCTGGATGGACATACGGCTACTGCTTAGGTCTCTGCTGTCTCTTAACTCGGACAGACGTGCTGGAGGAAAGTCTCTTACGTCAAAGAAACCCAAACAAACAGGAAGATTAAAAAAAGAATGTGAAAGGAGCAGAAACAATAAAGGAGCAAAAGACATTCCAAGGAAACTGTTATTAAAATCCTCAGAGACAAGAGAAGACGCCGTGTCTGTGGAACAACAGGGGCTCCAGGAAGGGTCATCCACAGAGTAAGTAGGGCTCTCGGATATTGGAAGGTTATTAATTCAGTAGAAGGTCTGGGACGTCACATGGAGACCACCTTCCCCAGAGTAGGTTTCAGCAGGCGGGGAGACAGACAGTGAAGTGGGAGTGGAGGTAATAAGATGCAGCTAGAGGGAGCTGGCCTGCTGTTTGCTGGGCAGGACGAGGTGCAGGACGGACGGGACGGACAGGACAGGACAGACAGGCAGGAGGAGCGTCAGGATGGACAGACAGGACAGGAGGAGCGTCAGGACGGACAGACAGGACAGGACAGGAGGCGCTCGGGACGGACAGACAGGACAGGAGGAGTGTCAGGACGGACAGACAGGAGGAGCGTCAGGACGGACAGACAGGAGCATCAGGAAGGACAGACAGGAGGAGCATAAGGACAGACGGGACAGGAGGCGCTTGGGACGGACGGACAGGACAGGAGGAGCGTCAGGACGGACAGACAGGACAGGAGGAGCGTCAGGACGGACAGACAGGAGGAGCGTCAGGACGGACAGACAGGAGCGTCAGGAAGGACAGACAGGAGGAGCGTCAGGACGGACAGACAGGAGCGTCAGGAAGGACAGACAGGAGGAGCATCAGGACGGACAGGACAGGAGGTGCTCGGGACGGACAGACAGGACAGGAGGAGCCCTGGGACAGGTTCGGGGCACCGTCGTCGTCCAGGCGCATGTACCCCAGACTCTAGATCCCATGGGGCTGGGAGCTGTTCGCTGTCCAGCAGACGCATGTCACAGGCCTGGAGGGCTTGTCACTGGATCATCCTTATATTGAGAAGATGTGCAGAAGAGTAGGAGGCCGCAGATTAGAAGAAAACCCATTTTCAAGAAGGAAACTGTGATCATCGTTCTATAAGTAGTTCCTGTGGGAATAACGTTGAGGTGCTGTTTACTTGTGACGTGATAAGTACTGACTCAGCGAGCAGGTGTGATACGCGGAGGAGGGGGAGGGATGCTCTGGAGAGCTACACTCCTCCGTCTGTGGGAATCCGCACGTCACGCCTAAAGTAGAAAGACTTAGAAAGTGTGGGGTGCCCCGCTGGCTCCGTCGATGGAGTGCACAGCTCTTGATCTTGGGGTCGTGGGTTCAAGCCCCACGATGGGCATGGAGCCTACTTAAAAAAGTTTAGATAGCAGTTACGAGCATGCCTGCAGCTAATGAGGAGAAGGTGTAGGGAAGCAAGGAGGGCCAGGGGACCACTTTCCCCCCACTGCGGGCCCTGTAGAACTCCTTTGAACACTATGTACGTAGGTTGTTTTGATAAAAGTAAAAATTAAATTTCAGATATTTGATGGAACCAGGGTCCATCCATTCCTCCACTAAGGCCATACTTGTCACCAGAGTGTGGCTGTCCCTGGGTCAAGGAGCCTTCCCTCTGGGACAGCCCATGTCTTTTTCTCTGGCTTCTGTGGCTGCCGTCCTGTCTTCTGAATTACTGTATTCCTTTAGAGACCTTAGCACAGTCAGTCCTGTCGTAGGCCAGAGAGTGGCTGGGACCATTCCGCCCCTAGTTCTCTGGTTTGTTTTGTGGTGACTTTGCATTTACCTACCAAGGGCACCCCACCCCTGACTTATGAGCCATTGGTGGTAATTTTATTGTAACTTGGAATTACTGATAACACATTTCACTCTAAAGAAGCCTACTAGTGCTTTGACTGTTGTTCTAGCCATTTACACGTTCTAGACCAGAAATTCTGCGGAATCAGGGATTTTGTTGTTTATCATCAAGTGTCTGTCACCGTCCGTGTGCATGGGAGATCCTCAGGTGTTTGACCGGAGTTCTCCTACACCATGAAACGCAGGTCATGTAGTGATTAAGAGCATGGCTTCTGAGTCAGATGAGCCTGGATTTGAACCCCATCTCTGTCGTGTCTTGGCCTGGTCCCCTCCTCTGTGCCAGGACGGGGTGCGGGGAGTCAGGGACCCCGCGCAGCGCGCAGCCCGGGCCAGAGACTGCTCGCCGTGCTGCTTCTGCCTTCCCGTGGGGCCAACCCTGCCCTTGGCTCCGTCTGGTTATGAAGTCAGCGCTGCTCAGCACATGTTCGTGACTAGGGACAGCCCATCAGCTGTCCTTCGGGTGGACGTCCGCACCTACCTCTTGCTAACGTGCTCTCCCTTGAGTTCTAGTTAACGCTGACAAGCCCGCTCCTTCCCAAACATCCCACCTTCTCCCTGTGCATTGTTCCTGGTCACCATCCTACTGTTCTTCCAAAATTCATTCACCACAGTGAAGGATTGATTTGGTGTTTAAAAATAATATTTGGTGTTAGTAAAGCCACACGCCCTGAATTCTCTAGTAATGTTGTTGTAATATATATCACGTTACAACAGAAATATTTTTAAAGTAAAAATTCTGCTTCTCAGGAGAAAGATTTATTTATTTTTAGGAATGTTTATTGTAGAACTTTTAGTACAGCAGGGAAAATGTTCACGTGCTTCACAATATGCTGTCTTCGCGAGGTGTTTTGGCTGCATTAGAAGAGAGTAGTAGTGAGATCATAGAGCGTATGGCTCTTGACCTTGGGGTTGTGAGTTCGAGCCCCCCTTTGGGTGTAAAGATTACTTACAAAAGTAGAATCTTAAAAAAATAAAGATAATTTTATTATTTGTTTTTCTGAAAGGCCGAGCGGCCCTTTCAAGACCGAGATGTCCTCAAGGGTAGGAATCTGTGTTCTATTCATCTTTGTCCGCTGTGTGACATTTAGAAAGTCCTAACTGTTCGCCGAAGGACTACATTCATGAGTGGATTAACTATAGCGTTTCATTTATAACTTTATTTTGATATAATTTTGAACTTAAAGAAGAGTTAACAAAACTAGTACAAGGAAATCCCATATACTCTTTACCCAGATTTGCCAATTGTCTACTAAGTTTTAATTTTTTTAAAAAGATATATTCATTTATTTGAGAGAGAGATTGTATGTGTGCGCATGTGGGAGCCTGGGCAGAGTGAGGGGAGGAGAGGGAGAGACAGTCCCCAGGCAGATTCCCTGCTGAGCATGGAGCCTGACGTGGGGCTCGATCCCAGGATCATGACCTGAGGTCATGACCTGAGCCAAAGTCAAAATGCAGACCCTCAACCAACTGAGCCCCCCAGGTCCCCCCACTTTTAGTTTTTTATATATGCACAGTGTTTTTCTGAACCATTTGAGAGTAAGTTGCCAACATATGCCCCTTTACCCCTAAATACTTCAGTACGTAGTTCCCAAGTAGTCCATTCTCTTGTAAAGGGCAGTGCTCTGTATTCAGCCTTGATACACTGCTGTGCTCCCCTGTGGTCCATGGTCTCATGCTGTCCGGTCCAGCCGCTTCTTTCTGGCCCAGAGTCCCACGGTCCACATAAGCCTCGTGTCCTCCTTTAATTCAATCTGGAGCAGTTCTTTAGTCTTTCTCTACTTTCTGGACCTTAATTAACATGTTTCGAAGAGTAAGGGTCAGTTATTTTGTAGAGTAGTCCTCAGTTTGGTTTTGTGTAATGTGTCCTTATGATTCATTTGGAGTTTGCTCGTTTGGGCAGGGAAGCCAGAGAAGGGATGTCGTGCATGATGTCAAGTACAAATACACGGATGTGTCAGTCGGTTAGATTGCATCAGCCAAGTTTCTCCACTGTAAATCGATTGTTCTCCCTTTGTAGTTAATATGTAATTTGTGGGGAGATGCTTTGAAACTGTAAATATCTTGTTCCTCATCAAACTTCCACTCACCAGTTGTAGCATCCGCCTTCCAGCCTTCCCTGTTAGTTGGTATTGTGCTCGAAGAAAGAGCTTCCCTTACTTCCTTTTTAAAGTTTATATTAGTTCAAACTCATAGATTATTACTTTATTCAAGGAGTTATAGTCCTTACTGTCCTTGATTGTTTTGATGCTTGAATTATTCCAGCTTCGGTCTATGGGAGCCCCTACCTACTAACTCTTCCTCTGACCTTTGGAAATGTCTTCATCATTCTTCGAGAATTTCGTACTTCGTGGTGTAACAAGATGTTCTAAGTTCTTCATGTATTTTCTTTGCCCCAGCCCTGGACTCGGCCTTTTTCTAGGGTGTCTTGGTTCCTTTTTGTGGTGAATGGTATTGTAAAGGCGAGATCTGGGCGCTTGGCATGCATGTCGTTTCTAACATGTTGTTGACGTTGGATCCTGTCAGCTCCCAGATCTCTCAGACTGGGCCAGGGAATATGCAGGCCTCCATACCTCTAGCACACCTCAGTCTGAGTCTGAATTAAAGCTCTGTGATCTACATGAACGGCTCACGTCATTCCACTTCAAATCCAGGAGCCCATGATTTGTTCTAGGCTCGGCATGTTTGTAACCCCAGCAGGGGAAATCTGGCTCCGTGGTGCTTTTCCGTGTCCCTAGTATCTTGTCCAAGCCTTGGCATTGACTGGTAAATCCATGGTTTAAGGATTTGGGTAAATGAATGAGTAAATACAGTCATTGCAGTGTTAGCTCTGTATATATTCTCACTGCTGTGACCAATATTTGGCATGAGGTGGATGGTAAATAAAATTTTGTTGAAGAAGGGGTTCTTTCCTCTCTAATATCTTCCTATTTTATTTTAAATCAGCTGAGATAGTATTCTTGGTTTGTTTTGTTTGCTTTTGTTTCTTTTAAGATTTATGTATTTATTTAGTGAGCATGATTGGGAGGGGCGGAGGGAGAGGGAAACAGAATCCCAAGCAGACTCTGAGCTGAGCGTGGAGCCAGACGCGGGGCTTGATTCCACGACCCCGAGATCGTGACCTGAGTCAAAACCAAGATCAGACACATAACCGACTGAGCCACCCAGGCACCCCAAGTACTCTTGTTTTTTGCCATTTAAAGCTTGAATCCAGGTAAATTATTCAACTAATAGAAACAATCGTTTTCCAATAAGAAAAAGTCCTAAAAATAAAGTTACTCTGTAAGAAAAACAGTTCTTTTAGTTGAAGAGCCTCAGATTTGGGCAGCACCATTGAAAGGGTTCCTGTTTTTCTAGTTACAGAAATTGTAGATTGCAGAGTCTGGCACATTTTTCACATTTGTCAGCTCTGCAACATGAAATAAGTTTTTCATCTGAATTCTATTCCTACACCCCCGCTGTCAGACAAAAAGAATTTCCATGTCACTGGGGCTTGTTATTATATAAAAAAAGAATGCTTGAAGATAACGTATGAGCAAGTGATCAGAAGTCTTTGATAACCTTCAGACTCATTGCCAGTTATATTAACTGTGAGTAATCTGGGGGAAAAAACAGTGGGGATTTCATTCGCTATGCCCTCAAAGGTTAGGACAGCCGCTAATGATGTTCCTTCATGAAGTGGATTTTTTTTTCCTTAAACCTTGGGAAATGCCTATATTTGTCTTGATATAATTAAAACTAAACAACTCCTTGCTCATAAACTATTTTATTTCTAGAAACTTGTTTAAAAAACTGCTTTATTCTTTTTTGTATTTGCTTTTTCTCTTTACCTGAAGGATAGTAAGTGTAGCATATGCATTGTAACCTCTACGGTAGAATTCACAGTGTAATTTCTAACGAGTCATAGTACCAGATGCTTAGGAAAGAAACAAGGGGGTTAGTTTTATGTTCAGGTAGACGTTTCCATACAGCTGGCTGAGAATTGACTATTTTCTGTTTTAAAGACGTTTTCTTCCAACATGGTTTCTTTAACCCTTTACAGAAACGTTTACGTTTTTTGTCCCCACGCTTAAAAGGGGGGAGTGCCAGGAGTCTGCATCTTTTAAAACTAAGAAAAATCAAGACATTTAAAGAACTTCAGTCTTGAAAGCCCTTCCTATTCAAAGAAAAACTGAATAGCAGTTTACATACTCTTTTCTAAGATTCCATGTTTGAAAGTAAAGTTTTTTGGATTTCTTTCTCCCTTTCTTTCTTTCTTTCTTTCTTTCTTTCTTTCTTTCTTTCTTTCTTTCTTTTTCTTTTTCTTTTTCTTTCTTTTTCTTTCCTTCCTTCCTTCCTTCCTTCCTTCCTTCCTTCTTTCCTTCCTTCCTCCCTCCCTCCTTTCTTTCGTTCGTCCGTCCTTCCTTCCTTCCTTCCTTCCTTCCTTCCTTCCTTCCTTTCTACCTTCCTTTCTTTCTTTTTATTTCTCTTTCTTTTCTTTTCTTTTAAATTAAAGAGCAAGAGAAAGAGAGCACATGCGTGCGACCAGGGGGAGAGGCAGAGGGAGATGGAATCCCAGGCTGACTCCCCACCCAGCACGGAACCTGACGTGGGGCTCGATTTCAGGATCCTGAGATCATGACCGGAGCCAAAACAGGAGTCGGTCTCTTAACCGACTGAGCCACCCAGGTGCCCCTGGATTTCTGTCTTTGTATAGACATGCAAAGCTAAAATACCAAANCGTGGAGGGGGTGGGGGTGGGAGGGGGTTAACGTGTTGTATCATAGATTCCCTGCTGCAGAGACTGCTCCGGCGTCTGCCTAGTATTACTGATTGACACACACACTCATGGTAGTAACTATTAGAGGCAGGTGTAGTTGGCATAGTTCCAGAAATATCTTTGCACTTGTCATCCAAAGTTACTTTTTTGTTTTCTCTTTGAATTTGTGACTTCAGGGCCCCCCGTTAGGTCTATGATAGTGCAGTGTCTTCTTCGAGGAATGGGCCCCCGGGAACCGGACCCACATGAGGACTGGCGGGAGTTACCCCGGGAAACTCGTGTTTACCTCGGCGGGTCCATGCTCTGCCTGCCCACCCGTTCCTCACCTTAAGCAGGAGGTCTGTGGGGTGGGGGCAGAGGGCCCGTGGGGGTCTCTCTCCGGGCTGGCTGTTGTCCCCCCTCCCCCCAGGTGCAGCCTTATTTTTTGTCAGTGCTGGCTTTGTCTTCACTGCTTTCTCTCACAGGAGAACATAGCCTCAGAAATGGGATCCATGCAGTGTTTGGGGTTCGTTTTGGATTTCGTTCTGTTTTACATGTTTTTGAGTGGGACGAACATCATGAAAGTTAAGATGCAGGTACATTTTCATTTCACTCATGAACTAAAGGTACTCATGGGTGCAAAGTAATTCTTGTCAGCCTTTCCTATGAATTTACAGTGAGCCAAGCCTGTCTTGCCGGTTGAAGTGAACACTAACTTTCCTTTCTGTGTTTGAGAATGCAGCAGAGGAGGGGCACCTCGGGGCTCCGTTGTTAAGCCTCTGCCTTCGGCTCAGGTCATGACCTCAGGGTCCTGGGATCGAGCCCCGCATTGGGCTCCCTGCTCAGCGGGAAGCCTCCTTCTCTCTCTCTCCCACTCCCCCTGCTTGTGTTCCCTCTCGTTGTCTCTCTCTCTCTCTCTGTCAAATAAATAAGTAAAATCTTAAAATAATAAATAAATAAAAGAATGCAGCAGAGGGGCGCCTGGGTGGCTCAGTCGGTTGAGCATGGGACTCTCGATTGTGGCTCGGGTAATGATCTCAGGTGGTAAGATTGAGCCCGGGTGGGCTCCACGCGGGGCATGAAGCTCAGGCTTCTCTCCTTCCCTCCCTCTCCCTCTGCTCTCACTTGCTCACCTGCTCTCTCTCAAAAAACAAACAAAAACACAGCAGAATATTGGTAAAAAATGACACATGAATCTTTTAACGGAAATATATTGAAATTTAACTGAATCAAGCCCAGTGATGGAGGGGCCCGTTTGAATTAGAAGACAATCCGGGCTGCAGGACCGTGTGTTCTGTATGTAAGTGTACGCTGTCCCAGCGGTGGGGGGCTGCCCGGGGGCCGGGGTCTCTCCCACCGTCGTGGCCCTGGAGCAGCACGGTATCTGCCCAGCACCCTGGACACACTTGATAAAGATCACTTAATGCGTGAGGGAGCCCTAAAGTTTCGGGTAGTTCTGAATTTTTTAAATGAAGAAGCTTAATCTAGAAACTGAATGGCTGAGGTAGAAATCCAGCCGGGTTCCCAGTAGCCATTCAACACTAACTACATTTAAAAAAAAAAAAATTGTGGGCGCCTGGGTGGCTCAGTGGGTTAAAGCCTCTGCTTTCGGCCCAGGTCATGATCTCAGGGTCCTGGGATCGAGTCCCGCATGGGGCTCCCTGCTCAGCGGGGAGCCTGCTTCCTCCTCTCTCTCTGCCTGCCTCTCTGCCTCCTTGTGATCTCTCTCCCTCTGTGAAATAAATAAATAAAATCTTTAAAAAAAAATTGTTATTTTCAAGATCTGTAATAATTGGAACTGAGCCAAACACACAGAATAATGTGAGCTTTTTAGTCCCATTGCTTCAGTAAAATGACCATTATAGTTGTGATTAGCATGTAAGTTATAAATAGGTAATTATAATGTTCTTATGGAAATACTTAAACAGTTTGCTTTCTTGAGTGGTTAAGATATGTGTTCTTTTAATATTGTTTCCACTGTTAATTTGTTAGTAAATCTTTGTGGGAGTTACACAAAGGTTCTTTTAGTAAATTATCCTCTCTGGGCTGTCATAAAGCCCACATTCATTGAACAATATAGGATCATTGATTTTAGTGTAAAGGGACTAGAAATTATCTAGTTCAAGCAGTTCATTATTTAGGGGAGGAAATGGCCCTCCAAGTAGTTACGTAACTTCTCAGTGTTCATATTGGTGGCTCATCTGAAACTGGAAATAGAGCCTGGGGTTTATGGTTCTCTATCTTGTGTATCTTTCTTGTAACTAATAGCCTTCTCAATACCATGTAACAGAAGTTAGTGTCTTCCATGCAGATTTCTCCAGGCAGTTTGTTATACATGTTCAAACGGGGGACATTGAGGGGTAGCCTCACCTGTAAACTTGGATTTAAGAAGCAGCTTTTCTGCCCTTCGTAGCGCTCACCGAGTATTGGTTGCAGAGGGGTTAGTGAGAGCGAGGCTCACAGGGAAGGGTTTAGGGTAGCAAGCATTTGGGAAGAGTCTGAAAGTCCATCAAGAGAAGGGAGCAAAGCTGTGGCCATCACAGAGACTGTGTTCGCTCTGTGTCTGTGACAAAAGGTGTAGCCAGGATACTAGTGGAAAAGGCACGTTGCAAAGTAGTATGTATTATCCGATCAAGAATAAGACCCTGCGTGTGTGTGTTTATATATTATGTATCATATGTCTCTGTATGAGGAATGTAGGGATACACACACACACACACACACACACACACACACACACACACCCATATATGCCTGTATGTTACATTTGTGATGTTTCTCTGTGAATGTGCGTGGGGCATGCATTGTCTCCTGGAGTGGGATCTGGAAACCTTGTTGTTCCTTTCTTTGTTTATCATTAGATTGTTTAATTTGTTTCAAGAAGCATCTATTACTTTTATTACTAAAAAGACCTAATAAATAAAAATTATAATCAACCTATAGCTTTGTGTATTTGTGATTTTTTTTTAAAATATGGAATGCTAGGGGCACATGGGTGGCTCAGTGGGTTGACCATCCGACTTCTGATTTCAGCTCAGGTCATGATCTCAGGGTCGCGAGATCGAGCCCCGAGTTGCGCCGGCCAGAGCCTGCTTAAGGTTTTCTCACTGCTCCTCCCCCCGCCCCGCCCCGGCTCACGCACACACAGGCTCTCTCTGTCTCTCTCGCTCTCAAAAAAATACAGGACGCTTCATGAATTTGTATGTCATCTACGCACCAGGGGCCTGTGGTCTTTTCTGTATTGTTCCAATTTTAGTGTAGGAGCTGCTGAAGCAAGCACTAATGTTGTTGGTAGTGGTGTTTTGGTTTTTTTTTTTTTAATGAACTTATAACAGTGAAGTCAGTTAGTTCTTTTAATATTTCCCATAGAAGAATTTCCCATAGAAGAAAATCACAGATTATTACCTGGCTACCGATTGGCTCTGTTTGTTTCTAATACACTGAAATTCTTCAATAATAACATGTACAGAAAATATCTTGAAGATAATTTTTAGATGTGCTTTCCCTAAGATCACATTTTTCAAATGCTTACATTGTTCATTCACATAATTTTAAACTTTTACATAATTCATAAGCTTTTGTATTTAGCAGCAAACTGATTAAATTAGTATATTTACCAATAAAAGATGAATGTTGCTTCCATGTGAAACCGAGGCTAATAAATTCTCATGCCCATGGTTTAATGAAGACTCAGACCTTCCTTTTGTCAAGAAATGAGTTGCTTAGTGTAATTACAATTTTCATTTAAAAAGAGAACAACATGAACTCTTTGCATTTTGCAAATTTTCTTAAATTCTAAGGCTCTGAGCCTTCAGTAACCCAAATAAGTGCAGATAGCCTTGTAATTTTCCAACAGAAGGGATGCCTCGTGCTTAAGATGCTGTTTGTTTGTTTTAAATCACAGGTACTAATAAAAGAAATATTTTTGAATGTAAATATTTACTGGAAGTTTGTTAGTCATAGACCTCACGTAGCACTAACAAAGCCATTATTCACATAAAACTTAAAAACTAGTCAACTTTAAAACTTAAAGAAAAATACCAGTCACAATTTGAGTGCACTTGAAATGGAGAAAACAAAATACTAACGCTTTTCTTGGCCAAGGTCTGTGTGTATAATCAGTTGCTCTCATGGCAGGCTTTTATGTTTTCATTAAAGTAGCACAAAATTAGTATCTTTAAAAGACCGGGAGAGTGTAGGCAAGACCTGAGCCAACACCGCCTGAGGACAGGGGTTCTTTCTCTCCGAGGAGCTGCTGAAGCCACGGGGGCCGCGAGCAGCTGATGTACAAGCTCACAACTGAAGGGTCAGTTGACTGATGCTACGGAAGAACAAAATAAATTACACAGGATGGAACAGTTGTAAAGAAAACAGAGCGGCCTATCTTCTCATTGATCTTTCTACATTTTGAGCAATGGGAGCACCTCAGTTCACATCGTAGCTTCACATGAAGCTGGTGCAGCGAGCCCCGCAGGAGGAACCCTGACCCCCACCAACACCTGCTATTAATACAACTGGGTGAGAATTAGACCGTTATCAGGCCAGGGGAAACCGTGACTATGGTTTACTGATTTCGTGGAGCGGCTGCAGTGAAAGTGGAAGACGGGAGAATTCTGGGCTTTCAGTGGGGTGGGCTGCTGGGGCAGTCAGCTTGGGCCTTGCACTTAGGGAGGGCCTTAAATTTACTTTTTTTGCTTTATCTCCAATTAAGGTTTTATGTATAGTTGAATGTTTTTTTGAAAACATTAAACTATAGAATATGCTATACGTTATTTTAACTATATTTTGGCTCTTTTTAAATTCTTTTTGCCATACACTTGGAGCTTAAAAAGAGTGGAAGTGACCAGAACTTTTGGCCTCTCGGTGGGACAAGGACCGTATGAGGCAGGAAATAGTATCAGAAGACAGTTGGTAGACGCTTGTCATTATGATTTCAAATGAAGAGTTCTTGTATATAATGTGTTGTATCTTTAATCTTTAACCGATTAAAATGAAAGGAGTATCCACATGTTGGTGAGCAGGTTTGTACTTTCTGTGCATGGCTTCTTCTGTACACACCAGCAATTTCACTTCTTAGTGAGTAATGCAAGGATTGGGGGTGCCAACTTCCCAGGCAATTGAAAGTTTCTGTGTGACTTTTGACTCCAAAAAATTTCACTACGATTAGCCTACTGTTGACCGGAAGCCTTACTGATATCTTGTCAGTTGTACATATCCTGTCTGTTGTATGTATTGTGTGCTGCACTCATACAGTACAGGAAGCATTAGGAACATCACAAAGAAGAGAGCACACACAGTCCTGTCCTGTGACATCCACGTAGGAGCAGACCCGTGCAGTTCAGACCTGCCTTGTCAAGGTCACCTGTCCTCTGAGAACCGCCTGCGCCTATGGGAGGCAGAAAGAGGTTCATTGCAGCACCATCAGCAGTTATAAAATACCAGAACTCCTCAGTGTCCATCAAGAGCGAATACATGAGTGAACTTTAATGTCTCCACACTGTGGATTAAACCTGAGCAGTTAGGAGGAGGAAGCAGAGCTGTGTGAGGGCAGGGGTCGCAGAAGCAGCAGCAAGCCAGCACTTGGGAGTGGTGCACGTGACGTGATGGCATGTAGAGGAAGTCGGAGCACGTGCATGATGGTACCCTGTTGTGTGTGGGTACGCGTGGAGCAACAGCCCAAGAAATACTTGCAAATGAAAACCCCAGGTTCAGGATAGCGGTCATATCTTTGGCATGAAGAAAGGGAACAGGATCGCAGAACGTTCCGCAGGAAAATCCACTTATTTATGGGGGAAAAAAAGGCAGATAAGACAGAATTTAAAGATGTCTACAAAGCTGGAAAATGAGGGCATGGGCACTCATATACGTCTCTTTTCCGTCTTATGTTTGAAATACTTCACATGCACACGAATTAAGATAAGTACATGAAGATACCATAAAAGCAGCAAGAAGGGAGAGACATTGTGGCCCCTGGAGTCAGAGGCATGGGTCTGTCCTCTCCGTTTCCTCGGACTCTGGCCCTCAGCTCACGGCTCTACCTCTCTGAACTTGTGACCTCATCTCTGAAGTAGGGATGCTAATAATATTCGGGACTCCCGGGTGGCTCTGTCGGTTAAGCGTCTAACACTTGAATTCAGCTCTAATCTCAGGGTTGTGAGATCGAGCCCCTTGGGCTCTGTTCCAAGCATGGAGCCTGCTTAAGATTCTCTCTCTCTCCCTCTGGCCTTCCCCTTTCCCTCAGCTCACACACACACACTCTTTCTCTCTCAAAAAATAAAATAATAAAAAAAAAATAGTGTCTCTATCCCAGTTTGTTAGGAATTCATAGCATCCCTAAAGTGCATTTTGTAGTTGTTGATGCAGAAGTGCCAAGAGCTGGAAATAAGGTCTGAGCCCCAGCAGACATCCTCCTTGCCTTCACATCATAGGAGAGGTAGGCCATCAGTTAATCACCCGCACAAATGTAAATGACACCTGTCGTCTGTGTCTTGAAAGACACGTGCAAGTGTGAGTCCCTCTAATAAGGGATATTGTAGACCGCAAATGTGCGTCCCCCCAGATTCATTGTTGAAACTCTAATCCCCAGTGTGATGGTATTGGAAGATGGGGTCCTTAAGAGATAGTTAGGTCTTGAGGGTGGCGTCCTCATGATGGGATTTGTGCCCTCGTAAGAAGAGACAGGAGAGATCTTGTTTCATCCCCCTCCTGTGTGAGGAAACCAAGCAGGGGGCTCTCACCCCAGCCCCCTTCTGGCTCACTGTACCCGGATCTGGGACTTCCCAGCCTCCAGAATGTGAGAAGTAAGTGTTTGTTGTTTGAGCCACCCCGTCTATGAGTTTCTGGCTGCAGTCCTGCAAACTGACTAGGACTGGGGACAGGGGCTGCTTGGGGAGGTCCTGAAAGGCTTCCCTGACAAGTGCCCTAGGGCTGGGCTTTGAAGAAAAAGAGCAGGAGCTCAGTGAAGAAGAGATGGTAGTGCGGTCCAGCCAGAAGGCACAGCCCCGAAATGCTGCTGGAGGGGCCACAGCCGGAGAGGAACCCAAAGGAAGCCCGTGGAACGGCCAGCAGAGCTCCAGGGGGAGGGGCTGGAGACGAAGCTAGAAGCTATAGCCAGTCGTGCGGCCCTCCGAAGGCCCAGCGGGCTGTGTGGGGAATGAGGAGAGCAGGGGAAGACACTGTCTGGTGGACTAAAGTCCCTGAAAATCAGGAGGAACCGAAGACGTTCTTGAAGGATGGTGTGCGAACCATCGTAAACCGTGGGGCGTTGTTAGGAAGTCTTACACATTGATCTGCCGGAGGGCCCGGAGTAATCAGAGTTCAGATGGATTTTTAAAAGAAGAGGAGAATTGAGAGGCGGAAGCAACATCCACAGGTCTGTGGGTAGTTTTTGGGAACATCTGTGGATTGGAAAAAAGCCTGGGCCCTCCCTGAGTCCTTTTTGCCAATAGCTGTTCGCCCTGAGGGTCAGCATCTTTCAGTATAATCGAGTGCTTTGTGGCGCACGTCCCTGAGTTTACACTGTTACACACACGGAGTTAAAGCCTGAAGTAAATAGTGAACAAATACCAAGGAACTTAACAGTGTTCTAAATAGATGGTTCGGGTGTAACGGGTGTTACCAAAATGACAGTGATCTTCCTCCTCATTGCCACCCTCAGCTGAAGTGCCTATTAATACGGTAGTGTTGTCAGTGTTTTCCAACTTCCATGCATTAAATACTTGTTGAGGGTTCACTGTGGCCAAAGCACCGTGTGTGGGGGGTGATCCGCAGACTAGCGTATTGGTGTGCTGCTCCTTGCTCCCAAGGCTGGTCCCCTGCACCCACCCCAGCTGTGGAGCTGCTCCCCGTGCTTTCTAGAGCCGTCCCCGTGTCTCCGCGAGCAATACAGGGGCAGCCAGAAAGTGGGGAGAACGGGAGAGGGTGTGAGCGGGGCCCCAGACACTGGGTAATAAGAGAACTAGATCTCAGTCCTCATGGGTCACATTTGGAAGTTGCTAAGGAACCAACTCATTCTGGAAACTGGCAGGTAACAGGAGAGGATCAAGGACTTCAAGTGTAAGTTAAGAAAAATAGAGAAGTACAAAGATAAATTTTTTAAATAAACATTTGACATAAAATTCTGTTATAGGAATGGACCTTTATTCACCTGATTCCCTGTCAATGGAGAATGTGTTTCTGTTTTCTCCTCTTCTTCCTCCTCCTTCGATAAATAGAGAAATGGTGCAACAAATAGACTTGTTTGTATTATTTTGGTGAACTTTAGGTTAGTCATAGGGTAGCTCGTGGCAATGGGATTTCTGGGTCAGAGGGTATTTTTAAAGGCGTATTAAAAATATTAGTAACTGTTACTACTGTGTTTCCTCTGGAAAGGTTTCCTCGCTTTGTTAACCCCCATGGGTCTGACCGTGTACACCCACACACTGTTGTACACGGGGGTGTTGACAGGCTTGAATCTGGCCAGGGCGGCAGGGGGCGGGGAGGCTTAAAAGTAGCATCTGAGTGTTTTGATCCGAATGTAACTTAATTATCATTAAGTTCATTTGCCTTTATTATTATTATTTTTTAACCTCACGTTTTTGGTTAGTGCTTTTTATTCCGTTCTAATCCGGAGTCCTTAAGTTTAATGCTTCGATTGGCTCCACGGTGCTCCATGGCTCCCATCAGGCTTACAGACGGGCGAGCTCTGCTTTGTGATTAGCTTTAGGGCAGATCATATGCTCTTCTCGGCACAGATGCCCTGGGTGAGAGACAGGGCTTGTAAGGAGCACCTACAGCCCTTTATGGGAAAGCCTTTTTGTAAACTCTAAAGTCATAGAAATATAATGTTACACTTTTATAAGTTTACTTACTTTTGTAAGTTTACTTTTCAATTCTTTTTTTAAGATTTTATTTGAGAGAGAGAGAGAGAGAGAGAGAGAGCATGACTTTTGTAAGTTTACTTTTCAATTCTTAAAAAGACCTTTTTATTTTATTTTTTTAAGATTTTATTTATTTATTTATTTGAGAGAGAGACACGTGAGTGGTGGGAGGGGTAAAGGGGGGGAGGGAGAACGTCAAGCAGTCTCCCTGCTGAGCACAGAGCCCAACTCAGCGCTCGATTTCAAGACCCTCAGATCACGACCTGATCTGAAACCAAGAGTCAGATGCTTAACCGGCTGAGCCACCCAGATGCCCCTGATTCCTAAAAAAGGGAGCTTCTGTACTCTTAAAAAATTAATTTCAGGAAAGCTGATTTCTGACCTTTAGTATTGACTAGCATCGTGATTTTATGTACACATAAAAACTAAGTGTAAATACTTGCTTTCTGGGGTATAGATAAAAGCAGAATTTTAATTACTGTATGTTTATTTGGCAGCTTGGTGTTTTGATTTTTTCTTCTCTCCTTCTGAGCAAAGGCTTTCCCCTAAAATAGATTAGGGTCCTGATAGTTACATCTTTGACTGAAATTGGCTCTCTCGGGGAAGGACTTTTGAAGACCATTAGTTTTAATTACGCTTGTTAGTGTAAGCTTTGTTTTAAAAGCAGAATTATTTAACCTCTTAACTGACAGTCCATTCTCTGGCACAAAGACCCCTGGCTTAGTTGTTTAGGACCTCAGCAATCTATCTTTACTTTTCCGTTTGCTTGGCTGGATGAAACGTGTCAAGGGCTTTCCGCCCAGACAAGCACCTTTCGTGTGCATTGGTCATACTTGAGCATGTGTGGTGTTGGCTGTTGGGAAGTGAGACTTGCTGTGTGGAAGGAACTGAGTAAAATGCGTCCTGCATTTGTTGACCTGATGTGATACCACGTGATGACCTAAATGACTGGTAAACAAGCTTTGGAAATTATATAAGGAATAGCAATATATTATAAAATTTTTAATTTCTGTAAAACGCAACTCTCTGCATTTTCCCCTGCTGATCACAAAGAATATTTTAAATATAAGGTCATTCTTTTTTAGGACATAAAACTCCTCAACAAAAGGAGAAGACAGAAAGCAAACCAGAAAAACTGTAATTTCATCAAAAATGATGAGATTGATATCCATGAAATATAAATTCTTAAAAATACGGATTGATAAGAGAACCAAATTCTTCATAGACAAGAGGGCAATTCACAAAAGAGGACACATATATTATTAGTATATGTAAAAAAAAATAAGATTTATTTTCCCTAGTAAATGTATTTTCCCAAAGAAATGTAAATTTCCCAAAGAAGTGTAAATTGAAAGTTAAATACTGTTTTCACCTGTTAAGGTTTAACAGAAACTTTTTGTTGTTGACAGTTTGTTAGAATGAACATTCATGCCTTGCTTGTGGGGTACGCACGGGCAGACCCTTCAAGAGAGAAGCTTTATAGTGAGCATCAAGACTCCACTGCTGCGAGTCTTAAGGAAATGACAGTACATATGCACAAAAAGTCATGTATGAAGGTAATTCATTGAGGTTTCTTTTTTTTTTTTTAAGATTTTATTTATTTATTTCACAGAGGGAGAGAGATCACAAGTAGGCAGAGAGGCAGGCAGAGAGAGAGGGGGAAGCAGGCTCCCCGCTGAGCAGGGAGCCCAATGCGGGCCCCGATCCCAGGACCCTGAGAACATGACCTGAGCCGAAAGCAGAGGCTTTAACCCACTGAGCCACCCAGGCGCCCTCATTGAGGTTTCTTAATAACAAAAATCAGACGCAGTCTAAATGGTTTTCAGGGGGATGTTTGAATAAAGTAAGAGGTATCGCCATGATGGAATATCATGCAACCGTTCCAGTTTCTATTTGTGAAGCTTACCTTGAGAATTGGGTTGTCCTGTTAAGTGGGGAGGAAGCAGGGAGCACAGTCCAGCTCTGTTGTGAAAAGAGGAACATGGGCACATGCACGGTCCCGGAAGCACAGGCGCCGGGATGTGGAGACAGCACCTGCTTCGGGATCGTGGGTGACGGTCCTATCGGTGCTCATGCTTTTCTGCGCCGTGCAGCGTTTGTTCAGCGTGCACGCACCACGTCTGTCACAAGAGAGCGGACAGGGGCGCCTGGGTGGCTCAGTGGGTTAAAGCCTCTGCTTTCGGCTCAGGTCATGATCTCAGGGTCCTGGGATCGAGGCCCGCATCGGGCTCTCTGCTCAGCGGGGAGCCTGCTTCCCCCTCTCTCTCTGCCTGCCTCTCTGCCTATTTGTGATCGTGCGCTCTCTCTCTCTCTCTCTCTCTCTCTCTCTCTCTCTCTCTCTCTCTCTGTCAAATAAATAAATAAAATCTTAAAAAAAAAAAAAAAGAGCGGACGGTATTCACTTGGAATCACTTCTGGGACGGTACTCGCGCGCCAGGGAACGCAGCCCACCTTGGCCTTCCTAGCAGACTGAGGAAGCTGTTTGTTCCAGAGAAGCACCCAGGTTTTCCAAGGAGAGGGCAGCACTTTCCCGTCCGAACTGCTCAGGGATAGCTTTCCCGGGGGCGAAGAGGGGCCGCATGGCCTTCGAGAAGAGCACCGGAGAGTGTGCTGAATAGGAAGGCTGGTCTGAACTCACTCGGCTTCCAGAACACTCCCACGCCTGCTGTGTCCCACCACAGGGAACTGCTCCACCCTCTTAGCACCGTGGACACAGAAACATTCCCTTCATTCACATCCGTGGATTTTAAGGAAGGAACAGAAGCAGGAGGTTCGCACAAGCACGTCTGTCTTTTCTTGAAGTCCTCCTTACAGTGGTGAGAGACGAGCCATGTTTGTGGCTCTGTCGTGGACTTATCGGCAGGGCCAACTGGCATGGAGGGATAATTTGAGCTTGTAAAGTTAGCAACAGGGTATTTTCAGTTGTTGTGCTTGAGTGTTTTTACGGATCACTGTACTTTTTGGTTTGGGTTTAAAGGAAGAATCCTGCTCTGACGACATTCTTTCATTCTAGATTTTGGAAGGCACACATAAGATGCTCCTATTTTGGAAAAAGTAGACAGGAACAGACTTTTGAGTGAGTACCTTCATATATATTTGTGTGGGTTTATGTATCCAACACGTACACACGAAATAAGGCTATTTTGCCAAATGAAAACATTTGAGAAGGTGGTTAAAGGAAATTTTGAGGTGGGAACTTTAATAATTAACATTTAGAAAAACAGCATTTCTTTCTTTTCTGTAGAATTAGAACCCTGACCTTTCTTGGAAGGAACCACTACATGAGCAGACAAGGAATTGTCTCACTTTCCTCTGAGACCGACATGGAGAATTTTCAGCTTTTCTTAATCTTTTCCATCATGGTCTTGTTACCGTATGTGTTCATGTCATGAGATAATTAAGAATAAAACACTTGCACGTTGCAGATCATTTAAGATAAACGGTACATTGCAAATAAGTATAATGTTATTTTGCAATGATTTTTCTCATTTTTAAGAGTTAGCTTCTAAATTTAATCCCTCCTTGCAGGGATGTGAATTTCTCTTTACTACTCGAGGTCCATTCCAATCATCTGCACCACGAAGGAACGTTTTCTCTAACTAGTGTAGTCATCTGGGAATGGCAAGTGTCTGGGAGAACTCCAGTAGAGTGGCAAAAGGAGGAGATTGATGTCTGGTGGGATCCTGTCTCCTCTGCATTACATTTGAAAGCATCTTTGTCTGGAGAGGGAAGAAGAAATACTGCAAGTTTGCAGGTTAATGCCAAGGAACTGAATTTTTCTCTTTTAATGCTGTGAATGGAGAAATTCTCTGTATATTTCCTTTGTTGTAGTTTTACAGCTTCCTATGTGTTCCACTTTTAGGGCCTTTCCCATTTGTGCGACTTGGTTTTCCATGGAATTTGGCAGAACAAAGAAAACAGTTTATGATGGAATTACATAAATTCCTTATGTTTGTGTGACAGGCCAGTCTCACTGTACATCAGTGGTGATGGCAGCAATCGAAAGTATGTTAAACATCAGCATAGAGGGTCTGTACAGATACACGGAAGCTAATACCCAGTGGAGAAATTTAAAATATTATCAGAAAAGATAAAATAGATAAGTTTTCCAGGGGACTTTTTCAGAAAGAATGTCAGAGTCTGTCCTGTGTAAATGCTTCCCTGAAATAGGTAAGGTTATGTCTGCGCCAGCCTTCAGGAAAGATGTATGTGTCCGCACAGCAAGAAGCCTCATGGAAGGGTACCGTTAACCTAAAGAACTGCCAGTTAAAATAAGGCAGGAGAATAATTTCATGTCTTTTAAAGTGACATGTTTTTTTGTTTCTTTAAAGAGGAGGAGGCCCAGTCCTTGTCAGGTTGAAGGATGCACAGGACAGCCTAAGCACCGTAAATGTGTTCATAGCCTCTGACCCGGTAATTCTAAGCATAAACATTTTTCTTAAGAAAATAATTGAAAAGACTTAGACACAGCTGCAACAGACGCACGGCGTGTGCACACAGACCAAGTGCTGTATAGAAACCTTGTTTTTTCCACTTTCCGGATCGACTGTTTAGAGATGGACTGTGCAGGAGTCACCAGACATCGTCACTCAGCCGCACGCATGCACGGATCTGTTAATTCCGCAGAAGGCCTTGTACACGTACTTGCATGAGGCTCCCTGGAAGTACAGCCGCGGCTCTGAAGTGGGCAGTGTTGAGGGTCACGATGCTGTATTCACCCAGCAAAGCTGGACAGCGCGCGAACTGTGCTTCCAGGTAGACCCATGCCAGCTGTTCCTGCACCGCGGGGGCAGCCGGTGACACACAGCAAGGGGGAGGGGCTCTGATGGTAAGGAGTGACAGCTTGGAAGACGAAGACCCGTCCTGTCTTTCTCGTCCTGGTGCCCCCATAGAGGACCTGTCCTGTCACTGGCTCTCGGGGATTCGTGTTTCATCCGTCACTCTTTTCTCTAGACTCTGATTGCTGCTGCGGGCTTCCAAACTCCTGGTTGGTGACTTCACCAGAATCACTTGAGATGTTTATTTGTTTATTTATTTATTTTTAAAGATTTTATTTATTTATGACAGAGAGAGGGAACACAAGCACAGGGGAGCTGGAGAGGGAGAAGCAGGCTCCCCGCTGAGCAGGGAGCCGGATGTGGGACTCGATCCCAGGACCCTGGGATCATGACTTCAGCCAAAGGCAGACGCTTAACGACTGAGCCACCCAGGTGCCCCACTTGAGATGTTTAAAAACATAAATGCCTAGGTCTGTGTTCCCAAGTTTTTATTTTGAAATAATTTTAAACCTTCAAAAAACTTAGAGGGACGCCTGGGTGGCTCAGTCGTTTGAGCACCTGACTCTTGATTTTGGCTCAGGTCGTGATCTCGGGGTCCAGGGATGGAGCCCGGGGTCAGGCTGTGTGCTCACTCAGTGGGGAGTCTGCCTGAGATTCTCCCTTCCCCTCTGCCCCCTACCCCATCCCCATGCATGCTCTGTGTCTCTCTAAAATAAATAAATAAAATCTTAAAAAACAAACTTGGAGAGTTCCCCTTGAGCCTTCACCCAGCTTTTCTTCATGTTACTGTACATAACTATAGCACAATTATTAAAACAAGGAAATGAACATTGTCATAATGCCATTAACTGATCTGGACCATTTAATTGAATTTGAATTCTGCCAGTTTTCCCATTTATATCCTTTTTGTGGCCCAGAATCTGATCTCGGACCCCACATTGCCCTCAATTGTCTTGTTTTCCCAGTCTCTTTCCGTGTGTGATGATAGCTCCTCAGTCTTTATCTTCCATGATGTTGGCAATTTTGAAGAGCACTTTTTCTTTGGTAAATGTCTCTCAATTTGGGTACATCTGATGTTTTCTCGTCATTAGACTGAGGTATTGCATTTGGGGCAGAGATACCACAGAAGAGAAGCTGTACACCTGTTAGTAGATCCTGTGAGGGGTAGATGATGTCACTTAAGTCGTATCACTGCTGATGGTAACTTTGATTTCTTACTTCTGGTGTCCACCCAGGTTTGCTTTCCTCTGTAAAGTTACTATTTTTTCCTTTGTAATTATGTATCTTGTGAGGAGGTGCTTTGCAACTATCCTGTTTCTCAACAAACGTTCCCATTAGGTGGACACCAGGATACCATAGCAGGGATTCTCGTAGTCAAGAGGATCTGTGGCTTGATGACTTTGCAAATATCCTGATTCTCATCCAACCGCTGGGACTCTTGCCTGCAACAATTATCACTGTGGTATTTGCTTAATTTTTTATTTTTACTCTTCCTTCCTCATCAGTAATTGGAAAGCGACTGTAAGGAAGAACTGTCCCTTTCCCCTCGTTTACTCACTTATGTCAGTATGGCCTCAGGAGCGTTTATTGGACTCTGTGGACTTTCATCTAGTACCATCATTAATTTGTTTTCCTGCTCAGATGGTTGCAGCCTTGGCCATTGTGAACTCCTTTGAATTAGCTTTTGACTTCTTTCCACATTTTTTTTTTTAGCACGTCTCTACTTTGACGCATCACAAAATATTCCAGGCTCGTCTTCTGTTTTTCCTGCAAGGGCTCTAGAGCGCCAAGGGTTTCTTGTACTGGAGAGCAGTGTGCAAAGCCCCCTGCTGTTTGCGTGTCTTTGCTCATAGGCTCTCCTGGCGGGACAGAGCTAGTGAGCACACCCACGCATGCGGGCTCGGCTGCACGCGTTCGTTTCAGTATCTGTATACCTCTGACTCCAATCTTTAGGACAGGTTTCTTTCTAACATTGCCCCCTTTCTTACCAGTAACTTGTTTCTCCAGCAGTGAGAGACTTGGCTCCCTTTATCTATAATACATTTACTTGTTTTGTAGACACAGAAAGCAGGGACTCTAACTGTAGGCGGTTTTGTCCCCAAGGGCCATTTGGCACTGTCCGGAGATACCGTCCATTGTCACAACTCAGGTGGGGGAGTGCTCATGGCCTCTCGTGAGGGCAGGCCAGGGACGTCCTGACCCTCCTCACGTGCTCGGAACGGACCCCACACCAGAATTAAATGGTCCAAAATGCCAGTAGTGCCCACGTTGAGAAAAGTGGGGCATCAAGCAGTTTCAGAATGAACAGCCTGTACCCCTATGAAAAACACACAACCTTTGCGTAGTTCCTTTTTCTTTAGTCTTACAGTATTCAGTCAAAACAGTGTAACTGAGTTTATTAGGACCAGTTCCTTCCTCCGCCTCCTGCAGTATGGTTGTGACGCACCCGTCACCCAGTTACGGTCCTTTGGTAGCGTCTGGACTCAGTGTGGGGTGTGGTCGATCAAACGTGGGTTCTAAAAGTCAGAACAGCACAGAGTTGTGCTCCGAAACTGCAGAGCTGTTTTTACAAGTTTCTCAGATGATCCTGATTTTCACCTTCTTTCAGAACCAGTGGTGTAGCTCATGGGCTTTGAAGTCGGACCTGAATTTACACCCAGTCTCTTATCAGGTATGTAATGTTGGGTAAGTTACTTTCCCTCCCTGAGTCTGTACTTCCAAGGATTGTCATGAGGGTGTGAAAGTATACACGTGGTGTTTATCAAAATCTCTGCACAAAAATGCAGCCGAGATGAGAGATGTGTTCATTCTTTCATGTATCCATTTAACAAATACATCGTGTCGCTACTTTGTGTTAGAGCACAATCCTTGTTCCCCAGTAAGGCAGAATAACTGAGACCCGGCTCATGCTTTGAGGGGCTCACATCTTAGGGGGGCTCTTGGCGGTTTTAGAATGGCCATTTCTTATATCAGTGTGCAATATAAGAGACTATGATGAAAGTAAATCATGATTTTATGGAAGCTTTTCGCTAGAAGGCCCAACGGGTACAGACTATGTCTATACCTCTCCGGTGAGCTATCATGGTAAAAAAAAAACAGCCATCTAGAGAAATAGATTGTTAGATGTCTCCGACTCTCTCAAATAGAATTCATTTCAGGCTTCTAAGGATGTCTAGATATCAGACTGTATGAACTTGAACTCTCTAGGGAGCTCCTGGAGTCAGGTCATCAGAGTTCTTGGATACTAGGCACTCAGGCGATTTTTAAAAATGTATATGTAAATGTTCTAGAGCAATGCTTCTCAATTTTAGTAGGTACACAGGTCATCCGAGGATTTAGTTAAAAAGCAGAATGAGAGTCAGTACTTCTGGCCTGGGGCCTGGGACTCTGCATTTGTAACAAGCTCCCAGAAGGTGTGGCTGGTTGTGGTCACACTTCAAGCAACAAGGGTTATGGTGTGACTTTGAAATCATATTTTCTGGCTTTGAATCCTGGTTCTTCAGCTTATTAGATATGTGCCTCTTATTAGTGATTGATTTCACTCTGAGCATATTCTACCTTGAGGTTATTAGCTATGAAAGTCACCGCTTGGAACATACTGACATTTTAAACTCGCAGACCTCTAACAACTCATTGGTAGAATCGAAAAGCAAGTGCCATGATTTGGTATTGCAGCTAAAAATGTGCTTCTTCCGTTTGGATCCACATATTATCTTTGAGATTTTTCTTCCCCATGGTGACAGCCACTAAGTACCTAAATAAACCAAAATTAGGGCCAGAGTTGTGTTTTGTTTTGTTTTGTTTGTTTTTTAGGTAGATTCTATGTGGAGGCCAACTTGGGGCTCGAACTCACAACCCCAAGATTAAGACCTGAGCTGAGATCAATGGTCAGACACTTAACTGACTGAGCTCCCCAGGTGCCCCAGTACCAGAAGTTAAGGAAAAAAGAATGTATATATATATATATACACACACACACACATATGTATGTAATAATACTGTTCTCACTATGTCCATATATAAATAATAAATAAAAATGTTACAGTGAAGCAGTTTTTGAAATAATAACTAAATAACTAAAATAACACTTTAATGTATTATTTACATTGTCCTGTTAACAAATTTCTAATTTGTGTGTTTTTTAATTTAATGAATTTTTTGATACAAAAGTACATTTCTGTAATTTATATTCTAAATCAGGGGTATGTGCTCAGGAGCACAAGGGGTGGAAGAAAAAAGTTTTAATTTTACTGCTGTGTAGCAGAGAAAAGGACTTTCTTTTGAAAGCAATATTGAGGGTAGATGTGAATGGTTTGCCGTGTGGATGAACTAAAGATCCTTGCAGGGTGTTTCCAGGATATCGGACCCTGAGAATCTTTGTGATCATTCCAGGTAGTTTAGCTGGAACTGGGGCCCTTCACTCGTAACTAAATGTCTGGCAATGCAACATCCTGGCCCTCCCCAAAACAGAGGGTAAGGGATCCCAGAATTTAAGTGACCAACTAGTGTATTACATTAATTAAATGGGATTGACCTAGTCCCAGTTAATGAGAGTTACAGGGTCTTCAAAAGAAAATAATTAGTAGAGGTGTGTGGTGGTAAGTAGAAACGGATTAGCCCGCCCTGGCATTGTAGCGAGGTGGGCTGCCTGGACATTCCTGGCCAGCTGAGCCACAGCACTCAGCCCAGACTCTGATCTATAGAATCTTTTACACTCTTCCCATTGGTTGAGGACCTCAAGAGCTTTTGTTTATGTGAGTTATAGCTATCAATCTTTATGACAGTAGGAATTAAAACAGAATTTTAGGGGGTGCCTGGGTAGCTTAGTCGGTTAGGCCATTAGGCATCTGCCATCGGCTCAGGTCATGATCTCCGAGTCCTCAGATCAAGCCCCACGTCGGGCTCCCTGCTCGGCAAGGAGTCTGCTTCTCCCTCTCCGGTTCCCTCCTGCTTGTGTTCTGTCTGTGTCTGTCTCTCTCTCTCAAATGAATAAATTAAAAAAATCTTTAAAAAGGCCAGAATTTTAAAATATTCATTAATTTATTTAAAAATAAACCTCTTGCATGTTAACATAAGTAATGTATTTTGTGAAAAAATAACTATTTCTCCAAATAAAAAGATGAGAACAGTGGCACTGTTTTACACTGTTTGCAAATCTCTTTACTGTCTGGCTGACTAGAAAGAGCTGGATTTTTCTCTCTGCTTTTACACTCAGTCTGCTGCAATGTTGCTCATCTTGTAGCCTCCGGAAAACTGCACTGGACCTCACAAGGCAGGAAGAGTGAAAAGGGGACTGACCTAGCAGGTGCCCTGGAAGCGTGTGTGGGACCCGGGGTCTCTGCTCTTTCTGACCTGAGGAGGGGGTGGTCGTGGCTCTCCGAGGCCTGCGTGGGGATGGATCCGCTTCTCGGGAGAGGTTTGGCAGGGGCACAGTTAGGGCATGGTGGAGCCCTGTCTCCCCCGTTTCAGCCTCCCTGTCTGTGTCGTGGTTTCGTTCTCGAATCAGCTGCTGTGGCGCTTTGATGTCCCACATGCGGCCTGGGGGTGTCTCTGCTGCGACCAGTAAGCGTGGTCTCTTCCAAGTTCGCTGAAAAATAGATTTACTGGATAGGATTGGCTCGGTGTTGAGTTTTTCTCTTTAAATTATTCATGTCTGTTCTTACCTATTGTTAGTAAACATTACACGGAAAGACAAATGAACACTTATATTATATTATTGTGAATGCAAGACCTTGAAATGATCATATAAAATTTATAAGCTTGTTTTTTGTTGTGATATAGGCCCTTGCTTGAGTTTTTAAAGGAAAGTGTTTAAATAATTGCTTTTATTTTTGTTCTCTTTTAAAAAAAGATTTTTTATTTGAGAGAGGGACAGAGCACAGGCAGGGAGAGGGAGAAGCAGACTGCGCACTGAGCAGGGAGTCTGATGCTGGGCTCGATCCCAGGACCCCGAGATCATGACCTGAGCCGAAGGCAGACACCTCACCAATGGAGCCACCCAGGCTCCCCAAAGAAATAAATCTCTGGAAAAAATATATACATGCACAGTTCATTTTCTGCAGCAAAGTGATTCCTAACTCGTATTACAGAATTGAACAGATCCTGTTTTGTGCCACCTCACGCAGACTCAGTGTGATCCTTCAGAAAGAGCACCATGATGTTCTAGTGTGTTCTGCCGCATGAGAAGATGTGAAAACCCCTGCAGAGGGCAGCTCGGGAGGCCATGTTTAGGCTTCGTCTGCTGTGTGTGCTGCCGCCCGTGGAGGCCCTGCCCCTCCGCTGTGGGGAGACCTCTCCAGCTCGAAACGTGGAGCTGGCGCTCACGCTCCTTGGGTGTTTCTCCTCCGCGTTTTCCTGATGCGATGGCACAGGGAGTGAGGGTCCTCTAGTGTGAATGCTGGGAGAGCATCAGAGGCAGGACGGGAGCAACGTGCCCGCGGAGCAGCTGCCCGATTCAGGCATTCACGCAGTTGGGGAGTGTTTGCTGAGCACCTACTAGGTGCTTTAGAATGACTCTGAAAAGGTGTGACAACACTAAGACTTACCTCCAGAGAAAGCCGCACCGGCAGTAGGAAGACTGCGTGTGGGTCTGTCTGGGAAAGAATGGCTGCATTTCTTCCTCCAGGAGGATTGACTAGGATAGGAGGCAGCTGAGCACAAATGTGGCTGGCTGGGGGCCCGCGCTTTGAAGTTCCTGAGCTTGTGTAGACTCGGCCTGTGGGTCCCAGCGGCAGAGGAAGCCGCGTGGACTTTGATGTGGCAACTGCTGTGAGACCGTCTTAGGGCGCGCTGCCTTTGAAGCAGAGTGACTCAAGGCAATCTTGGCATACCCGGGGCCTGTCAGGTGACCTAGAAAAGCCTAGAAAGAAAAATCCTCTGCCAGAGGGAGTTGAAAATAGCCGCGGGTTATTTGAAACATCATGTTTACTTAAAGAGTTTCGAGAGAGATTATTTGGAGTTAATGTAGTTTCCCTATAGGCAGAGGATTAGTTGCTGAGGAGGATTCCTCAACGGGAAGTTGGGGGGGCTGTGCCGTGCCCCCCGAGTCCTCTGGCCAGTGGCCCGTGTCCTTGCAGACATTTCTGGGAAGGGCCAGGTGACAGACAAGTGCACAGCTCTGCACACACACCAAGTGTATGGTTGAGATGTTTCCAATGAAGCGTTCTGAGTGGGGCAGAAAATCATCCCAGAAGCTGACGATTCAGTTCAGAGATACGGAGTTATCAAGTTTCTCTTCCCTGAGGTCAGGTTAATGGGAAATCGGAAACCAAAAGCTGGTTTGTGTTACCCTCTCACACCTTAAAACCTTGCTTGTTAAGACAGGCACATTTTTTAAATACTTGTTTGAATACCTGAATTACAAGCCTTATTTTCCTGCGGTTTGTCGTCCTTCCAAGTGGCTGTCCTATATTACCAGAGCGTCTGGACATTACCTGTTGAGAGTAAAAAAAAACCGTCAGAGTATTTTCTTCCCCCATTACTCTGACCCTCCTGGGTCAGAATACTGAGTAGTTTCAGGCATAAGAGTTTCCTGAACTAAGTAATTTCTTACAAATACTACATTGGTCTTTAAAAATTTTTTTAAATTTTGTTTTTTAAAAATTCAATTTCTTTAAAAACTCCCTTTCCCCCCCCCCCCCCACTTCTGGCAACCGCCTGTCTGTTCTCTGTACCTATGAGTTTTGGGAGGTTTGCTTGTTTTCGATTCCACGATTATAAGAGCGGTCCTATGGAACTTAGGTTTCTCTCCTCTCTGTCTGACTTAACTTCAGTTACCATAACACATCCTCAGGATTCATCCATGTTGCAAATGGCAAGGTTTCATCCTTTTTTATGGCTGAATAGGAATGTGGTACATGCACACTCACACACACTCACATGTTCTTTATCCATTCATTCATCGATGGACACTTGGGCTGCTTGCACATCCTGCTTTAAATAATGCTTCAGTCAACATGGGGCTGCAGATATCTTTTTGAGTTGTGTTTTTCTTTTCTTCCGATAAATATTCAGAGGTAGCATTGCTGATCATAGGGTAGCTCTTCTTTTCATTTCTTGGGGACCCTCCATACTGTCGTTCACACTGGCTGGGCCAGTCTGCATTCTGAGCAACAGTGCACGAGGGTTCCCCTTTCTCCGCATCCTCGCCATGACCTGTTGTTTTTTATGTTGTCGATTTTAGCCATTCTGACAATTATGAGGTGATCCCTCACTGCAGTTGATTTGCATTTTCCTGATGATCAACGATGATGAGACCCTTTTCATGTGTATGTTGGCCGTCCGTATGTCTTCTTCGGAAAAATGGCTGTTCAGGTTGTCTGCTCATTTTAAAAATCGGATTTTTTTTAATTGAGTTGTGTGATTCTTTATATATTTTGAATATTAGCCCTTTATCAAATGCATGATTTGCAAATATCTTCTCCCATTCAATCGGCTGCCTTTTCAGTTTGTTGATGGTCTCCTTTGCTTTATTATTTATAAATAACACATTGCTTTTGTTTTGAATATCTTCGTGTTCAAAATAATGATGTCTTTGACAATGGAAACAGCTGGGGCGCCTGGGTGGCCTTCGGCTCAGGTCATGATCCCAGCGTCCTGGGATCGAGCCCCGCATCCGGCTCCCTGCTCAGCGGGAAGCCTGCTTCTCCCTCTCCCACTCCCCCTGCTAGTGTTCCCTCTCTCGCTGTGTCTCTTTGTCAAATAAATAAATAAAATCTTTAAGAAAGAAAAAGAATGGAAACAGCTTCTGTCCTAATGTAGCAAGTGGGAGTGGGGTTCAGAGGTCACAGTAGCAGAGAAGTGGTGCTGCTGACCCTTTATCATCTGATTGTTCCAGTCACGCATCCCGGGTTCTGATAGGGACTCTCCTAGGGCCTTGGCTGCTCTGTCTTTGAAATATTGATTGTGGAACTTTAAGGAGTTCACCATTTGGGTGGATTTGCAAAGTCGGTCGGCCTGAATGTGAGGAGCAAGTTGGCATTTCCTACCAGTTGTTTCACTGAAGACCATTCCTAGCATGGCTTTAGCTTTGTGGACTTAGCCCAAATGGTCACAGCATTCTCTCCTTGAGTTTCTCCCCCTCGCTGCTGAGTGATGTGTGTGCAGTGCAGAGGAGGGCCGCGGGTACAGTTTGATCTCAGCTGGAGAGGCTGACACAGTGACCCCCCCACCCCCGCCGTGTGACACAGGCTGGCAGCCGCACGGGCGTGAATGGCGTGGAGCAAGTTCGTACATGCGTGTATGGTGTTTACACACATGTATTGTCTTTAGACACACGTATTGTGTTTACACATATGTATGGAACAAACCATTCTTCTAAAGAGTAAAATTTCAAGCCATTACCTGTTGGCATTACCTGTGTTGGACAAGCCAATCTTAAGGGTTTCTTAAAGTAAAATTTTTCGTGGTAGTGTATTGAATGAAAAGAGTTAAAACTTTGACTTTTGTTAAGTTTTTTCTGAAGCAAGGGCGTGCTCCGTTGGGTGGGATGAGCACGTCCCCAAGAATGGGAGGGACTCTGAAATGCTCAGTGTTCCGGTGTTTTTATCGTTGCTGTCCACTGACGGTAACAGAAGGTGTTCCAATGATACTTACTTTCTCCCACAAACTTCCACAACAGCCCCAGGGCTAACTTGTATCAGAACTACTAACATTTTAGAGTTGCTTTTTATGCTACTTTAGTGACAGCCTTATCTTGAGTTGCTGCTTCTGTTCTGTGTTTTGGTGGGTTTTTGTTGTTGGAAAGGAAAGACTTCTAAGAGATTCCTTAGTTTATTTAGCTTTTTATGTGTTTTTAGCCTTGAAACCTTTTTAGATAAGTAGTTTGTATTTTTTTCCTGAGATTTTAACTCTTGTTAAACATACATTTTATACTTTGAGTCATGTTTTTCTAATTATGGTGTATTTTGGAAAACAGTGTCAGGATCCTTTGTGAGGTCAAGAATTTTTACCTTAACAGCGAGGGAAGAAGAAACGTCAAAATCCAAGTAAAGGAGTATTACACAAATTGATGCCTAATCCCTTGAAAGCCAGGGTTCTGTTTGGTGTCCAGTTACCTTGTCTGCTGAGCTGATTAATGATAGGGGGTCTGTTTTCGCCCAATAAGTGCTTTTCTGCAATTCCTAAAGATTCCTGTGTAAAAAGAACTCTTTTGAGAGATTTTCTGATTGAAGAAGACAGAATGCAAACAATAGCACTTGGGACACTATCTCTTGGTTTGAGTGATACTGTTTTTCTTCCAAATATAGTTTTTAATTGGCTTATCATTTTTCTCATAGTCATGGCCATATATTATTACAACTACATGAAATGTATGTGCTTTGGGCAAAGACCACAGGAAACATAGAAAAAAGGAAAATCCCTATTCTGTTAGGAACTTAGGATAATGGGTAAAAGTAATTTTTAAAAATTTCTCAATGTTGCGGGGTACTTGGGTGGCTCACTCGGTTAAGCGTCTGATTCTTGATTTCAGCTCAGGTCATGATCTCATATCGACCCCCATGTCGGGCTCCACACTTCTCTCTCCCTCTGTCCCTCCCCCTGCTCGCTCTCTAAATAAATAAATAAATAAATAAATAAATCTTTAAAAATTTTTCTTAATGTTGTTAGCATTACATCAGCAATACCTACAAAAACCACCACAAACATTTAGGCCTCCTCCACTTTGCTGTTTCAGAGCAGAAACCTTAATGAAGAAAGTTTTGAAAAGTTTTATCTTCAGTCCATGAATTTAAATCATTTTGAAATCAGTCATAGCGAAGAGCTGTGCCTTTTGAGTTCTTTTGTTGGCAAACATTCTTAAATATTAAGTATCAGCTGGAAAGCAGAAGTGAGTAGATGAACAATGTATTGTTGCTAAATGAGATTTCCCTTAATCTAGAGAAGGTTACAGTCCTCAAAGTTTTACTGTTTTTAAGTGATTACAGCATCCTTATAATGAACTGCCTGCCGTATGAAATAGGCTCCTTCAGTCATTTATTCAGCCTGGAGAATTCCCGGTTGCCTTCTGTGTGACTATGATGTTGTGCGCTAGGGACACAGTTGGTAGTGGGCAGAGCCAGCCTGGGTTCCCCTGTTAGTGTCTATGGATGGGATAGCTCACTGTACCCCGGCCATGTACCTGGCACTGCCCTACAGGCTGTTGTCATGCTCCGTGGAGGAAGAAGCAAGCAGTAAATGAATGCATACATAGATGCTTGAGCTAACTTCACATAGGGACCAGTGCCTCAAGGCCAAAGAGAAATAACCATGGACATGGACATAGTCTGTTTTATAGACTAGAGGAGATCGTTGCCAGTACAACTAATCACACAGATAAATAAGATAAATGCCACGAAGGAAGAGTAGAGTGAGACCATGTAAGTGAGGGAGGTGGGGACTAGTCCATTTTGAGGGAGACACGGAGGACTTCCTGGAGGAGGTGACGTTTTGAGCTAGGATTGAACAACAACTAGGTATGTCAGTTTCCAAGGGGCTGCCATATGAAGTGCCACAGACTGGTGGCTTAAATGGTAGAAATTTATTGTCTCACAGTCTGGAGACTAGAAGTCTGAGATCAAGGTGTTCCTTCTGAGGTTTCCAAGGAGAATCTCTTCCATCCTCTCTCCTGGCTTCTAGTGATTTGCAGGCAGTCTTCAGCATTTCTGGGTTGTAGACACATCCCCCATCCCCCATCTCTGCCTTCATGCTCACACAGGCGTTTTCCCCGTGTGTGTGTCCAAGCTTCCCCTTTATATCAGGACACGAGGCATATGAGCTCATCTGAGGAAATTACTCAATATTGACTCTGTTTCCAGATGAGGTCATTCTGCAGCGTTGGGGTTAGGACTTCAGTGTGTGAATCTGGGGGGACACGGCAACTCAGCACCAGTTGGCCAAGTGAAAAAGAGCGGAGGGGAAGACCTTTTTCTCAGGAAGCGAGGACAGCGTGTGAAGGTCTCATGTTGGAAGGAAGTCTGGCTCACTGAGGGACAGACTTGGGAGCCAGTGCAGAGAGGTGGCCCTGGGACGTGCTAAGGATAGGACAGGTGCATTGGCTGTGTGGGCCTTGAGCATGGCCTGAAGGGAAGCAGGATTGCCATCTCCAGGTGCTGACATCCAGCAAACAGATGTTTGTGTCTGTTGGTCAAGAGCCAGCCTGTGACTGCAGGGAAGGACCTGGGGGGCAGGGCGTCCTGGGTCAGAGTTCGCTGAAATCACTCAGGAACGGTGTCTCAGATGGAAGGGCTGGGCTCCTTAGAGCCTGAGGAGAACCTGCACTGGAGGAAGAGATCAGAACGAGCAGCCCACAGAAAGGCAGTAGGAGGTATCTGGATGGAGCCCCACTCAGAAAACCAAGTTGGAGGACTGGTTAGTGGCAGCAGGTGCTACGTGGAGGTGGACGAGAAAGAAAGCTGAGAAGAGCGAAGACCAGGCTCCGTAGGAGGCGAGTGTGGGAACCTGACTGTTGTGTGTTGAGCAGACATTTCTACTACAGCGTGAAAATACATGGTAAATGTACTGAGCACTGGCAGGGGAAGGGGGAAGGAAGGCGGCGCCCAGAACGGCTCCACTGGAGGCCGAGAGCAGGACATCAGTGGGAGTGGGAAGGGCGGGTGGTGAAGACACCTAAGAGAAGGGTTTCCTTGCACAATTTATGTCCTTTTTCCCAGACCCCAAATGGTGGGGAAATCAGGAAGATATTGTAACTCTCCTCTAAGAATTAAGGTGTAGCAATCAAGGCATAGATTGCCGGTTCAAAGGGTCCCGTTGGGACGTCAGATCTTTAGCGAGAGCAGGAACACTGGGCACAGGCGTCATGGGCCAGGTGCGCATTCCTGGGAACCCGGACGGGAGCGGGCAGGAGGGAAAGATTCACACTCTCCCTTGTGGCTGTCCACGTGTTCATGTGTATTCTTAGCCATGTCTGCTGCTAACAGTGGGTCGTTCTTGCAAACAAAGTTTTTTGTTAAAGATTTTTTTATTTATTTGAGAGAGTGTGCACAAGCAGGGGGAGTGGCAGAGGGAAAGAGAGAAGCAGACTCCCCTCTGAGTGGGGAGCCCGACTTGGGGCTCAGTCCCAGGACCCCGGGATCATGACCTGAGCCAAAGCAGACACTTAACTGACTGAGCCACCCAAGGACCCCATAAAATAAGTATTAATAAGTTCATTCACATGGTTCACCACTTTGTATGATTCCAGGGAGAGGTGTTCCAAGAATTGGCCAGTACTCCTGCAAGCTGGCGGTCTGGACCTGTGGTTCTGTGTCATGCCTGGTTCCCCCTCTAGGAGATTCAAATGACATTATTGGAATGCTACCTATTATGTTTGCTGACAGTTTTCAGGGCTTGATACTTTCTACAAGCTGCAATTATTGTCAGTACTTTAATAGAACAAATGCAGAGAAGGTGTGAGTGTGGCTGTGGGATTGAAACCGATCTATAATCTGAATTTGCAATGCAATACTGACCTTGTTGGCAAAACCAAAATCAGGGCAAACAGGCAAAATAATCTCACCGTTAAAAAAGGAAATGGGTATGGAATTTAAGAAACAGAACAAGTGAACAAAGGAAAAAAAAAGAGAAACAAACCAAGGACAGACTCTTAACTCTAGAGAACACACTGATGGTCACCAGGGAAGAGGTGGGGGGATGGGGGAAACAGGTGATGGGGATGAAGGAGTTCACCTGTCTTGATGAGCACCAGGTGACGGATGGAGCTGTGGAATCACTATATTATACACCTGCAACTAGTATTACACTGTATGCCAACTCTATTGTATTTTAAGAGAACAAAAAAGGAAATGAGTTTAAATGAAGCAAAATGTACCCGAATGCTCAGCTTGGAGATCACACCATCTGTGCAAAATGAAAGAAATTTTTCTGTGTCTGGATCATTTGTCATGAAACGGAGATTAAGACTGTCACTGTTTTGTGTGTGTTAAAATTTTCATTTAAAAAAATGATGACTTTTGGGGTGCTGGGTGGCCCAGTCAAGTTAAGCATCTGAGCCTTGGTTTTGGCTCAGGTCATGATCTCAGGGTCATGAGATCAAGCCCCAGTCGGGCTCTAAGCTGGGCATAAGACTCTGCTTGGGATTCTCTCTCCTCCTGTCTCCAAAAAAAAAAAAAAAATGACTTTTGGGGCACTTAGGTGGCTCAGTCTATTAAGCATCTGAGTCTCAGGTCATGAGTTCAAGCCCCATATTGGGGCTTGGGTGTGGAGCCTACTTAAAAAAAAATTAAAAAATAAAACATAAAATATGACTTTTCTATATCTTTTAATTTTTAAATGATTTTTGTTGGACATTTATATTCATTTCATTTACTGTTTTCTGTTTTTAGATGTCTATGAGGTATAGATCATTTTTACATGTTATCGAAATATATAATCTTATTATAGTATGTTGGTAAATAATAATAAAGCATGTCCTTGTTATTAAATCTCTTATGTTACAGGGAATCTCTGAAACTTTTAATATAATCCTATCTTGGGAAAATTATTCACTGTGTGTAATTTCTGTCAATTGTTATTTAAAACATAAATGTATGAAAAATATAGACTAACATATGATATTGAGAATTCTCAGGGATTCCAGTTTCTGGTTTCAGAAACACTGGGGGTTCACCACCTGAGATACTGAGGCCAAGATGAAGGACACGGGTAGAGAAACCAGCATCTGAGTAGGGACACCTGTTTTTTCCTTTTTTTCCTTCCTGGGAAGGACCTAAGGAAGCATGGAAATAGAGGTGAATTTCAAAATCTAAAAGATGGTTTCTGTTTTCTCTCTAAAGAAGGAGTGAACTCATACCTCTTGATTCCGATGGGCAGGTGGGCTGGTCTGGCTGCCCAGGGGTGAGTCTGAGGGAGTGCCGTCCAGCTGAAGGCCAGGGAAGGCATTTGGGGGAAATTCTGAAAGGTTTACTGATGACCCTTTGTGGAGCTGGCCCCCCTTGGTGCTTTTTTGCCTCTGAACTCATTCCAAGTAGTTAACTGTATAACAGTCAACTTAAAAACTAGTTTAACACATTTTAGTGTTACCTTGGCTTATATTTATTGTTTAAAAATAAATGACTTTTTTTTAAGATGTATTATTTATTTGAGAGAGAGGGTGCGCACATACATATATGTCTTCGCAGGTGTGTGCACGTAGGGGATGGGCAGAGGGAGAGAGAATCTCAACCAGACGCCCCGCTGAGCACAGACCCTCCCCCCCCCCGAAGTGGGGCTTGATCCCATCACCCTGAGATCACGACCTGAGCTGAAATCAAGAGTCAGACCCTCATCTGACTGGCCACCCAGGTGGCCCAAGAAGTGATCATTTTTAAAGAACACCAAAATACAAACTTCTGCCACTTTTCTCAGTCTGTTACTACCCGTTGTTGAAGGGTTACATCAGCATCAGCAGCTGCCCTGGTTCTGACTCCTGATAACCAAGACAGAGGAAATAATGTCCAGTTCGCTTCTTTAAGCAAGCATGATTGATAGACAAACCGATAAATAGAACAGAAGGAAGCGTCCAGAAATAGACCCACACATGTATAGCCAGTTGGTTTTTTGGCAGAGGTGCCTTTCAACATGTGACGCTGGGTTAGCTGTGTCTCCTGGGAGCCAGGTGAGGTAACCTTGATCTCTGTCTCACGGCAAATACAAAGGTTTGTGAAAAATGGATCGTAGACCTAAATGTTGTAAACCCTAAGCCCAAAGCCTACAGAACAAAGCATGGAAAACCTTTGTGTACTTGGGGTAGGCAGAGATTTCTGTCTTAGTCCACTCAAGCCCCTGTAACAAAGTAGCATGGGCAGGGGTGGCTTATAGCAAGCAGATTTTATTTCTTAGAGTTCAGGAGTCCAGAAGTCCAAGATCAGGGTGCCCGTGTGGTCGGGGGAGGGCCGTCCTCCTGGCGGTGAAATTCTCCTCGGGGTTCTCTGTGGGGTGTCTTCTGTAAGGGAGCTAATGCCCTTCATGAGGGTCTCAGCCACATGGCCTGATCACCTCCTAAAGGCCCACTTCCTAATCCATCACATTAGGATTTAACATATGAATGGGGGGAGGGGTGGACACAAGCATTCAGACCATAACAACTTCTTAGGACAAAATCACTATTTATATGATAAAAAAATGTTTTGATAAATTGGACTTCAAGACTACATGTTTCTGGCCTTCAAAGGTTACTTTTTAAAAAATGGAAAAGCAATACGTAAAGCTGGACAGAATATTTGTAAAACAATGTGTGACAAAGAGCTCGTATCTAGAAGATCCAGTGAACTTTTATAATACAGTAATAGAAAATTTTTTTTAAATGGGCACACTCTGGGGCGCCTGGGTGGCTCAGTGGGTTAAAGCCTCTGCTTTCGGCTCAGGTCATGATCTCAGCGTCCTGGGATCGAGGCCCACATCAGGCTCTCTGCTCAGCAGGGAGCCTGCTTCCTCCTTTCCCTGTCTCTCTGCCTGCCTCTCTGCCTACTTGTAATCTCTCTCTATCTGTCAAATAAATAAAATCTTTAAAAAATATTTAAAAATATATAAATAAATAAATAAATAAAATGGGCACACCCGAAAGACACTTCAGTTATTTAAAACTCACAGTGAGGGGGCTCCTGGCTCTTGATCTTGGGCCTGTAGGTTCGAGCCCCATGTTGCGTGTAGAGATTGCCTAAAAATAAGATCTAAAAGAGAAAATAAAATTCATAGCAAGATACCACTTACGGCCACCAGAATGGCTAACGTTAGAAAGACTGAGAAGAACAGGTGTTGGAAAGAAAGCAGAACAAGTGGAACATCTTCGACAGGCGGGAACGTGGCGTCATCACGTGCACAACAGCCAGTCTCTGAGTAAACACGTGTGCAATTCCGTAGCTGCGGAGTTACCTGAAAGTAGTGGAAACAAAGACTTACGCGTGCATGTTCACATCAGCTTTATCTATAACCGACGGAAGCTGGAAACAGCCTCGGCGTGTATCCGCAGGAGGACATGTAAACGCGTCGTGATGCAGTCATCGAGTCAGTGCTCGGTGGGGAAGAGTCATCTGTGTGAAGGCAGGAGTTACGTCGGTGCTGGCCGCAGTGGCACGGAGGCCGGGGGACTGGCCGTGTCACCTGAGCCCGGAGAGCCCGCGTCCTCCCGTCTCCATCTCCAGGCGCCAGGCAGCAGCGCCCGCGTGCGCCGTCCTGCTCTCCCGCCTTGTGTCTGCGTGTCGCACAGACGCTTTGTTGGCATCTGATTCTCACTAGCCGAGTTCTTGGAGGAAAAACATAAGCTTGCTTATGAAATGGTCTTATTTGTAGAGTTCTGGTCGCTTTCTCGGGGGTTGGTTATAGCTTAGAGCACATGGAAGAAATTTAGCTGCAGGATATAAACATCTTTTTGAGTGGAAAAAGTCTGTACCAGTTGATGTATTATAAAAGTTTAAGCCAGTATCAGAATGTCTTTTTCAGAGGTGGAAAGGGGAATTATTTTTTAAAAGACCCGAATTCACGCAGCAGTTGGGGGAGGGACACAGTGACTGAAGTATCAACTTGGTTTTTACGGGGCATGGAATGTTCTTTGAAGAGGAAAAGTGACTCTCTTGAGAAACAAATGGAAAGTTTTAGGCCACTTATAGCTCTTGAAGCCCTTCCTGTTGAATTTTTGGTTTAGTGATAAAAAGAAAACTTTTTTTTTTCAATTAAAAAAGTGCCTAACCCTTTAAACCATTTTTTTTTTAAGATTTACTTATTTACTTGAGAGAGAAAGGGTGAGAGAGAGTGTGAGCAGGAGGAGCAGAGGGAGAGAGAATCTCAAGCAGACGGACTCCCTGCAGAGAACAGAGCCAGATGCCGGGCTCCATCCCTGGAAGCATGAGATCNCCCCCCGGCCCCCCCCCCCCCCCCCGTTATCCATTTTCAAATGTGGCATCTCTTGTGAGCTACCCAATGGCCCGCTGGGATTGGCAGGGAAGGCAGTTTCCATTTTTAATAGATGCTATGTGAAGTTGCCTCCAGGGTTAGGTTTATATAATACGTATTACTTTACTTTCATTCCCTTACATCTCCTGATATCTGAGCTTGAATTTCAGACTAGTTTAAATTAAACAAGCTAGTTGGCGTACTTGGGCCCTGATCTGGTTTATCGAAGTATATAACTAACACTGAGCTAGTTTATCTTTTGTGACATTTAATCTTTGATGCTTCTGAGAAAAGATTTAAATATCTTTTTAGAAAGTAAGTTGCAAATACATTTTTGAGCAGCTTCTTTTTGAAACAACGCTTGGCGTGAATACAATCTTTTACTTTTCAGTGGATTCATACAATAAGGCCACGAGAAAACTGAAGTACACAGGAATCATGTCTCATACAGTCTTTCCACTGCCTTGTGCTGTCTCCTGAAATTTTCAACCTGTTGATTGTAGGGGGGAAAATCAAGAAAATAGAGTCTTAGTTTCTAATGGTAAGAGGATATCTACAACAGTTTAAAAGTGACTTGCTTTCCTTCAGTATCTAATTTTCACAGGTTGATGTCAGATGAAAACTAAGGTGTCTTCTTAGCTGATGAATTGTCATCTGTGATTTCTAAGTTTTGGGCATTCAGTCGCAATTTTTATGTTACCAAGTTTTCAATAATAAAATCTCCATTTTAATTATGACCTCATCAGAAAGGGTAAGGGCCTTATTTTATATTGTCTGCCTTAAAGGAATGAGATTACTTAAATGGAGCAAGAAGAGATTTACTGTCAGTTTCTGTGTAGCGCTGCCTGTTGCCTTAATCCAATTTTTTCAAAAAGTAATGGCTTTTACACACCCAAAAGGTTTCTGTCTTCAAGAGTTCAATTAATTTTACTATGAAGTTCAATAAAAAGTACAGTATATCCTGTGTCATTAGGTAAATTAGTAAGATTAGTTAAAGCAAGTAAAATTCAGGTAGTTTAGTTCCTAAAACCCTGACGAGGCTTATGTGCCGGAGAGTGTACATTACCTTGCAAACCCTGAGTCCTTAGGACTGACCTGTTGAGTGGGTAAGAGTCTAGGCTCTGGGCTCAGATGCCAGGCTTTATTGTCAGTTCTGCAACGTTGTTAAACCTTCATTTTCTCGTTGATGAAGTGGGGAGAATCATGGTACTTGGTTCTCCAGGGACGAATGAGAATTAAACATGATGAATAACAGGTCATCCATATATGGTCATACAATACAGGGAATTTGGATTGTCTACCTCAAAAGATGAGACAGAAAACAAAATCTAGTTGGTGAGTGGCTTTCAGTTCATCATACCCTTCATTTCTTGTTGCTCTTGGCTTCTGTTTTCTTTTTTCTCTTGGGGATCCTACTGAGTAAGGAATTAATTAGAATTAATTAGTGAATTAATTAATTAGGAATTAATTAGACTATGGAAAAGTCGTGTCCTTCAACAAGTTTGCAAACTGGATGGTATACCGCTGGGTAGTCAGACTGCAACCTGACTTCAGTTATACTTTCAACGAAAACAGCAATAACTAAAATAACCCAGAACTCACTTTTAAAAAAAATAGTATTTTGTTCTAGAGCAATTTTAGTGTCATAGCAAGAGGGAGAGGGAGGTAGAGAGACCTCCTGTGTGCTCCCCGATCCCACCATGCCTAGTGTCCCCCACTGTCAACATCCTACCAGATGGGACACTTGTTAGGGTAGGTGGACCTACGCGCACGCATCATAATCACTCCGAGGCCATAGTTGTATCCATCAGGATTCATTCTTGGTGGTGTGTGCTCTGTGGATTTGGACGGGTATATAATGATGTGTTTCTATTGTTACTGTATCACAGAGTGTTCTCACTACCCTCGTAAACCTCTTCATCTTTCCCTTCCTCCTCGACCCCTGTCAACCATGGATCTTTATATTGTGTCCATCGTTTTTCCTTTTCCAAAATGTGCTGTAGTTGGACTCATACAGCTTATAGCCTTTTCAGATTGGCTTCTTTCACGTAGTAATAAGCATTTAAGATTCCTCCATGTCTATTCATGGCTTGAAAGGTCATTTCTTTTTAGCTCTGAGTAATGTGCCATTGTCTTTATGGACGTCCGTTCATTTATCCATTCATCTACTGAAAGACATCATGGTTCCTCCCAGAACATACTTTGAAGGCAGGATAGTAACTCACCTGGGAAATTAGAGATAGATCAATATGGCAGTAGTGAACCATGATCTCAAGTGATCCCAGTGTGATCCCAATAAACTTGACTATGATCTCACTTGTGATCAAAGCTAATATTGTAAGAACAGAGTGATGTGTGGGAGCCAAAGGTAGGGGCTCTGTCTGGAAATCTGGGTGTGAGCTGAGGGGAGATTTTCTATTTGTCTTGTTATTTTTAAACCAGAAAAACTACGAGCTTATTTGTGAGTGGATGGGGTGAGCCAGTAGAGAGGGAAGATTTTACGCAGAGTGTTGGACAGCGTTCTATAGCACGTGAGAGAATGCATCTAGGGCTAGTGTACGGTTAGCCTGGTTAGCCTCACGTGTGAGAGTAGCTTATCTGTAGAAGGCATCTGTCAGAGAGCTGGCCTGCGTGCAGGTGCTGCGGGGCCCTGGGGTGAGGATGGCTGCTGATTGCTCGTGTATCCCCGGGAAACTGGAAACCCAGGTCATTGGCCCAGCACGAGGATGGGGGAGGATTTGTCAGAGGCTTGAAGAGCCGGGACCAGGTGTGAAATAGTCATCGAAAAGAAAATGCTAACAAGGACTGCAGACAAAGGTAGATTTCCTTCCTAAGACTGACAGCCGACTTCCTAGCAGGTGCCAGAAAGCTGTGGGCTCACACCTTCGAAGTGCTGGGGGCAATAATTTCAGAGTAAAAGTGAAGAGAAGATATTTGGAGATCTGCAGAGACTGAGCATGTGTACTATCGACAGATTTTTGCCAAAAGAGCTGCATATCCTTCAACTAGAAGGAAACTGAACCCAGATGCAAGCGTGAGAGGCAAAAATCACTCTGAGCAAAGAAGTGGGTCAGTATTTTGGTAGATCTAAAGAAACATTAAGTGTAACAGTGAATATCAAATTGTAACATTATATATGTATTTAAATGTATCTCCTGATATTACAGTGGGAAGAATTTGGAGTGCATGCTTGACTATAACAGATTGCTTTGTTACTAAAATTACTGTGCTTCGGCTCTGGGATGAGTGAGGACACAAAGCCCCCGTGAGCTCCTGTTCCTCAGGCTGCCTTGTGATCACTGTGCAGAGATGGTGGGTGGAGTGGGACCCGAACTGCACTGTGTAAGTCGCCAGAGGTAGTTGACATTACCTTCCAGGTATGCTAAACATTAATACTCCAAATCCTGGATTTATCAGACACCGGAGACCTTCCCCGGCTCCGGGGGTGTTTGCACAGAGACTGGGGAAGGGCGTCGCTCCTGTGCGTTGGAAGCTGTGTATTTGGGCGCTCGCTCTGCACAAGACAGCACTGTGAATCAACATCGGGTTTGTGTCTAAATACATCTTTTATTATCCTCGTCTCCTCCACTGTTTCTGTTCAGATCCGATAGAACTCAGCATGTGTGCTGTGTTCCCCATAATTCAGATCCCTTTTATGGAAAAGAAAAGTCTACATATTCCTTCCTTCAGGAAGGGTGACGCCAATAGGCGCTGGGCACCAGCTGAGAAATAGTCTCATGTCCTTTAGGTAAAGGGTGAGACATCTTTAGAAATCTCTGTGGCCGCCTGGGGGGCTCAGTTTTGAGCGTCCAGTTCTTGGTTTTGGCTTAAGTCCTGATCTCAGGCTGCTGAGACCGAGCCCCGCATCAGGCCCTGTGCTCTGTGCGGAGTCTGCTTGAGATTCTGCGCCCCTCTCCCTCTGCCCTCCCGCTCACACTATCTTTCCCTCTCTCTCTAAAATAAATAAGTTAAATCTTAAGAAAAAGAAAAAGAAATCACTTGAGACATGGAAAGTGTTTGATTACCTGCCAGTGTGAGGTTTTTAATCAGTTTTATTTTTCTCAAACTAAAAGGTAATCTCCAAGTGAAGTTTCTGAATTGTTAGATAGAAGATATAATTTTGTGGGAGTTTCCTAAACCTCTGCTCATAAGTGATCATCGTTAAGTCGTTCCTAGCCATTTGTTTGGAATGGTACCAAGTATGCTATTTGTGTGCTAAAATATTTGTAGACTTTTATCACCTAATACATTACCTTTCTTGATGTTCAAAAAGGCTAAAAGTTCATTCCTGAAAACTGTCCTCTTAATGTGATACTTTATATTAAATTTAGAAAGAATAATTTATCTTTAGCTTTTTCAGGGACTTGTGTTTTACCTAATAAAATGATTCCTAGTTATTTAATTATATTATGGAATATTTTACCTTTTTAAAATTATATTTTACTATGCTACTAGAAAAACAAAATATGCTCAGGTTGCAAGTAACGTCTGCTGGTCATGCAAATCAGATTATTTCTTTCGAGGCTGATTTTATTGAGTTTTTGATGAAGATTTTATTGTTAATATATCTAAAAGAAAAAAGGCATTAAGTAGCTACCATAAACCCTTTTAGGGATAAGTCAGAGCATAAAAATGTAAAAATAAGGTGTATTATGACGTATGGTCTGTGAGGCTAATGTTTTATTTTACAATTAGTTAAATAATTTAAGAAATATTTTTCCCTTCAGTGTTACTACTAAACCAGGCTAGTCTGAGATACATATTACTAATGCTCAGAAGGGAAAATATACACCTGCAGTAGAAGAAAAATGTCATAGTAAATATGTTTATACAGCTGTGTGGTAATGTCAGTTATTATGAGAACATTTACAGAATCATGTAATGAGCCTCATTTTCAAACAGCCATTAACTTTGGCTTAGAAATGCTAATTAAAGAATAACTTCATTTTTCATATGCAGACTGTACAAGCAGTATATAGCATCATTTTAGCTATCCACAGCTCTGAGAGCATAAATTTGATCATGAGTAGATGTTGCCTAATTTCTGAGGAAATAGAGACCTTTTGTAAGACTCTTTTTTATTTATAACTTATGCTTTCATTGCATACGATGCCCACTCTGAGTACCAGACTGAGTTTCCATTAAACTTTATTGCACTTACATGGGCTCTTCTGTCATGCTTTAATAAAATTATAAAATTGACTTAATTGGGTCTGTGTGAAAGCTTCCTTTATCATTACTAATTCCATTTATTCCACGGGCTTATTAGTTTTGGATAACTTGAATAGTCGGCTTTATTAAGATTTGCACTGGAATATGAATAAATATTATTTAAAAATTAAGCACAAGTAAAAGAAATTTAAAAATGTACTCATAGGACTTTGAGGATTAGGAAAATGTCTGGTTCAAAAGACTGAGTAAAATGTGACCACTAAATATATGCTGCTATGGTGTTGTCTGAAAAAATATTTCATCTGAAAAATACAACAGGCAGGGAGTGGTTTCACCCTTTTGTCTGGATCTTGAGCTGTCCTGTGCCATGAAGCTCCAGAAACACCAAGATGGCAAGCTTATTTCCTGTCCTCAAATACTTCAGTTTCCTTCTATGTAGAGCGAGTACTCAGCATCAGTTTGTAATTACCAGCAATTAGTTTTCTTAAGCCTATAGCTTGAGGTTGCAAATCAATTTAGCATATGCATAATGGAATCTTTCTTACACTCTGTAGCACTCTTTCAAATGGATACTAAGTTACAAGAGGGCCAGGAAAGAGACTACAGTAGATACACCACGTATCCATTTCCACTCCTGGAAAAACCAGTTCAGAATGCTGTGGGGGAACTTATTTTTTGCTTGTTTAAACAATTTAATTTCTAAGACAGATATGGAGTCATGAGCTATTTGTTGATTTGAGGCTAATTACGGCGGGTTTTGACCTCAGTATTTTTCACAGCACTAAGTATGGTGACTCATAAATAGTTATTGAATTACTGTGGGAATAAATAAGGAATGATAAAAGAGTGACCACTTATTGGCAGATAAGGAAAGCCTTCCAGCTGAGTGAGATCAGACATGGTCAGAGCTGTGAAAGGGTTTGGTCGGTTGCACAAGAGATACGGCCAGGACGGACAAGGGATCTGATTAATGGAGGGGCTAAGGGAGGGAAGGGAGTCGTTTTAGCTTTCCTGTGACAGCCCTGCTTGTTACACTGATGTCTGGCCCAAGGAGGACTGGTTTAACTCTGTCGGATGTAGTGACAGGGAAAGAAAGGAGCTAGAACTGTATGTCTGCATGCTGGAGAGCTTGTTAGAAATGCACATCCCTAAATCGGAGTCTGCTGGTGAGTTTTAAATGGGCCTTCCATGGATGCTGGTATCAGCAGGCTCACCAGGGAACAGCCCAGCCGAGGATCAGGAATTCTATAGAAAAGACGACCACTAGGGTCATTTCCAACAGAAGACAGGATGGTTTAAAGATTTGATGATTTAGCGCAGCTGTCCAGAAACTATTAGTCCTTGAATGTACAGAATTTTAAAAGAAAGCGATGTTTGTACTTTGATGGACTGACCACAGGCTGTCAGCTTCACAGGTTATCAGTTTACCCAGAAGTAACCAGAGACTTCTGTGTAAAATAACATTGTCAACATACTACGTGACAGCGGGAACGAAAGTAGCTCGAACCAGAATGACACACTTGCATACGATGTGTTTGTTTTCCTGGAAGGCAAAACTATCAGTCAGAGCAGCTGTGTGATGCCCAGAGAATTAAGTCAGTGGTAGCTGGATATTCTTAAGCATTATTTATTTTGAAACCAATAACCTAATAAATTTAATTTCTCTGTACCAAAAATATTTCATTGTTAAATAAATGGAAGCCTTTTCAAAAAATAAAAGACCATTTTCTCCTGGTCAGTGCTGAAGACCCCTGAAAAATTTTTATTCAACCTTTTCTTTTTCTTCCTTTTTTTTCTTTTTTGAGAATTCCTGGGGATTATTACTCTTGTGGTGTTAATACACTATGCTTTGCAAGTGTATTGTATCCTGATGGCCTCAAGATTGGTTGGGAGACACTGTTTTTCCTAACATTATACACTTCCTTCAAAAAAGCTTCTTGGAATGGCTTACTGCTTTTTTTTTTTTTTTAAGATTTTCTTTATTTTAGAGAGAGAAAGAGAGAGAGCACATGAGGTGAGGGGCAGAGGGAGAGAGAGAATCCCAAGCCAGACTCCACACCGAGCACAGAGCCCAATCTGGGGCTCAATCCCATAATCCCAAGATCACAACTCCGAGATCAGGACACCAAGATCAAGACCTCAGCCGAAACCAGAGTCAGATGTTTACTGCCTGTGCCACCCAGGTGCCCCGGGATGCCTTTCTTCTGAGAGCGATGTTGGCTAAATGGGTTTGAGCCAATTCATGTTAATTTCAGTTTCAGATCCAAGAAACATTTTTCTTAGGATCATGTCATCGAAAATACATTATATGTAGAGAACCCCCATCAGCTCACTGGTGTTCTGAGAATTAGAACTGTTTCAAGCTCGTTATGAATTATACAGGAAATTGTCACATTCGTGTGGCTGGCGTGGACATGGCTATTTTTAATCAAAGCAAATAAAACATGCATGCCACAATGACTGTTGGTGGTGTGCTGTGCTGATTCAAGGCTCCATCAACATTTGGGTGTGTGCACTTAACTTGTGCAGGTTATTTATCAAAACCCTATTGTGTATTAGGCACCACACTGGGTGCTAGGAGAGCCCCGGTCACGCGACTCCCGCTCCATAGGCCTGAAGTTCACCGCCGTCCTCCACATGCCGATGACAGAACAGAAGAGAGAAAACAAGTGACACGGTCAGTCTGAAGATCAAGACGAACTCCTCAAAGGCCGGAAGGTGCTCAGAGATAGGAAGTTGTGATCGGACTGGAACTTGGAACCGCGAGCCAGCCCATCTCCTGGCCAGAGCAGGAAGGTGCGCAAAGGCTCCTCGGCTACCGCACAGGAACAGGGACAACGGAGCCGGGCTCCTTGCCTGCAGGAAGCAGCGGAAGCGAGAACCCTTCCCCCACCTGATTTCCATCACTGTTGTTACCAGACGATAAACATCTCCAGCTTTGCCATGTGTTGGGGCCGTAGTGTTATTAGAAGTTGTGAACCAAGGGAAGAAAGTGGAATAAAAATATGGTTTGACCCGAAACCAAGGCAGATTGTCTGCTGCCTCTGTTCTATTCCTGATACCACCTTGGAACTGAAGCTCTGAAAGCTAAGATCTACACTGTCTGAGAGCACGCACGTGAACACGTTCAGGCCGGGAGAGGAGCTGAGCGCAGGCAGCCACAAACGCACTTGTCAGGAGAACAACGTCAAAACAAAACAAAAATGACCTCCCCTTTCAAAAATGACCCTGCAAACCTAATCGCCAAAGCATCTGTTAAGGAAGACAGAGCAGAACCTGGTACACTGAATCCACTCTTGGAACTTTCTCACAAAGATTCTAGATAAGTGTGTTTGGGATGCTCAGCGAGCAGAAGGGCTGGGCACCCGACCCCAAGTCTTCCAGAATCGATGAAAGTCAGGAGGCAGCGTATCAGAAGTACTCCGGGGACCAAACAGCAAATAAAGGCAAATGCACATGAACTCCCTCAGACAGAGAGAGAAAATAGTACGACTGACTGGGGAAAGGCTTCCCTTAGTGGACTTGTCCTTGGCAGCTGAGATGCTGCGGGACAGGGAAATAAGAACCCAGCAGGGCTGAGAAAAACAGTGTGTGTAGAATCTTGTCCCTCCTAAACTGTCATTCCCGGAGAACAAAATTAAGAAAATTTAAAATATACAAAGTAAGCGTGTTTACCCTTCACATAACCTCCCAGAGGAAATACCACAAAATAGAACCAACAAGAAGAGAAGTCACCCAGAGGGAACACGTGGGTGAGACTGGACAGAGGTATGGGCGGGGGCAAATCCGTCCGAGGAGTGGGAGTCAGGTGTGACCCCAATGTGCTAATGAACAGCATTAATTCACGTACTCCAACTACAGAAATAGAAGCCCTTACGATCCCGCAAACATCCAGCACAGGCACAGAAACTGGCTGTTAGATAATCAAGGAGAGCAGGGTCTCAGTGAGCCCGTAGGCTAAACAGAGGAAAGGAGGTTTCAGCTGTACCTTGAAGAGACAGGTAGCACTCACAGGACACTGGGCCTCGTGAGCGCAGTGCACGCAGGTAACGAGGTTCGGGACGCACACGGAGGGTACTTTGCCCCGACGTGAGGATTTATGTAAGAAAGTAGTGGATTTTTGGAGCCCTTCTCACGGGCCTGGGAGTGTCTCTGTATCAAGAGAAATGGTTTCATCTCCTTGTATTATTTTAACTTATGGTTAAAACCTATTTTTCCTTTGCCCCTCAAGTGATCCTCAGACTGAATAAAGGCTGCATAGCGATTGGTATAAATTAAGGGTGTCCTGGCAGAAGCGAGTACCTGCTCCCAGTGGAAGCCTGTGGCTGTTTCTCTTTGAATCGTCCAGAAGATAAGGGACAGATAGCTCCCATTTACTTTGCTCAAAGGTATCCCTGGGGAGAGCGAGGGCTAAGGAGCTGTCCGGGGAGGGCAGCCCTGTCTGGTGGCTGTGGGACTGAGCCCCCGAGCGACTGAGGGGCCAGTCCAGCTGCAGGGAGTGGCGGGGGCAGGTGCCGTGGCGTTCCGGGGGCCCTGATGCATCTCCACGCAGGGTTATAATGGCTGGTAGGGCTCATAAGAGGAGGATGAAGCTGAAATCTTGGGCTGAACCCCAGTGCACGAGAGTGCTTATTCCCACCCCTGTGGTGACTGTCTAGGTCTGCCCGGGGACACGGTTTGCTCCAGTCGTGTTCCTGCTGCCAGGAAATTGTTGTAGGAGCCAAGAGGACCTCTCTGTGTTCGATGACAGCATAAAGCACCCAAATCCCCTCTGCCTTCCTAGATTCAGTGGCATATTTTGTCCTCTCCCTTCAGCTCCCCGTGGCCCCCTCAGGTGGCCTGAGTTCTGCCTTGCTGCCCTTCTTCCCCGTTATTTGACGAGTACGTCTTTTTTTTTTTTTTTTAAGATTTTATTTATTTCACAGAGGGAGAGAGATCACAAGGAGGCAGAGAGGCAGGCAGAGAGAGAGAAGGGGAAGCAGGCTCCCCGCTGAGCAGGGAGCCCGATGCGGGCCTCGATCCAAGGACCCTGAGATCATGACCTGAGCCGAAGGCAGAGCAGAGGCTTTAACCCACTGAGCCACCCAGGCACCCTGGCGAGTACGTCTTAAACTCACCACCTCGACTCTGTGGTCATTGTCGACTTCCCATAAGCCCCCACCGTTTTGGGGGGTTGACCCCTTTATTAACAAAGCTGTTCTTTCTACCTTTCTTCCCTGGGCTCATTCGACAGCAGAAGAAGAAAAGCCAGTCGCACTATATTCATAAGCTCCGGTAAACTTTTGTTGAACTTGTTTGGTTATTTGAGGTTTCACTAAAGAATGTGAGCTAGAAAAATGGCCAAGTGATAGGGAAGCATCTTCATGTCTGAGTCTTGGCGCACGCGGGAACGGGGGCGAGAGGAAGGCCCAGCTGCCAGATGCAGCCCAGTGACCTTGGACCACGAGACATTTGCAGGATTCTCAACCAGTAGGACTAGATGTTTATAGCAGGGATCCTGGGGAAAAAAACAAACAAACCTATACTTAAAAAAATAAAATGTTGAACCGTACTTTAAAGTGGTGTAATAAAGTAGAAAGTGGTGATTGTAACTTAGCACGGTAAAAAGATTTATTTCGATGTTGTATAAAGTGTTGCCTCAACCTGTCTCTTAAAGGTTTACCTCAAACATGGTCAGAAATGGAACATAAAATTAAGACAATCATTTTATAAAATATCAAAGAATTAAGCCAAGAACTGAATGGCTTAATTTTATTTTTCATGAATAAAATAATTAGCTTTCATATATCAAACTATTAGCTTGTAGGTATGAGTTTAGAGTACAGGTGTTAATCAATAAGACCTATACTATCCAGTCTGAACTTCCAAGTTCAAGGGCTTATTTGAAAAGGAAGTTGAGCCGGGCACGGTGGCGCGCACCTGTAGTCCCAGCTACTCGGGAGGCTGAGGCAGGAGGATCGCTTGAGCCCAGGAGTTCTGGGCTGTAGCGCGCTATGCCGATCGGGTGTCCGCACTAAGTTCGGCATCAATATGGTGACCTCCCGGGAGCGGGGGACCACCAGGTTGCCTAAGGAGGGGTGAACCGGCCCAGGTCGGAAAAGGAAGTTGATTCACAAAATATTAAAATAACTTGAACTATATATTTCTTTTATTTGCTCAGAAATAAGATTTTACCCTGTGGGCCCTCTTTTCCTCTGCTTTTATTATTTAACTTTTTATCTTAAAGAAGAAGTCACAAGATATTAGCATTAAACATTTAGCGAAAGAGCAGATGAAACATAAAATAGCGATCTGTCGTTAGCATCTGTCTTTCAGATAACTTTTATAAAATTTGAGATTCATACACTCCTTGTTCCTGTATTATTGGTCTGCTCCAGAGCTGAGTGGGGATAAGTTGTTTTATTCCCAAATTCATACTTGAAAGTAGGTGTACTTGATTTTTAAAGAAATGCCCTCCACAGAGCCTGGGTGAGGTTTCCTGTGCAAGTGATGCTGTCGGTTCCTCCGACCCAGGCGGGTGTGGACTTACTCTGATGCCCGAGAGCCAAAGAAAATCATGAAAATCTTCAGGCTGTTGTAAAACCGCTTGTCCCTCTATTTGACATCAGTCTTGATCAAAGACACCAGGATTTAAGTTTTTAGAAGGAACTTTTTAGAAATAAAAGCTCTTTATTTTAGGGAGACTGTGCAAATGCATGATTGAACTTTTCAGACAGAGCAACAGAATCCAGAAGTGAAAGTGTATTACTATATACAACCTTAGTTGCCTTTTGAAACGTATTGTACCGCTGGGATATTAGTTTTCTGCTTTGAAGTTGGGGTCAGAAAAAAATTTTTCTTGTGACCCCGTGAGGTCTGTGTATTATTGTTAATTAAGATTCTGGTTTCTTTGGACCAGCTTCGGGGGTCTTTGCTGTAGAAATGAGACGGGGGCATCAAGACCTCCTCCTTCAGTTTCTCCCTCCCCCCACTTCTTCCTTGCTCTCTTGAGAAGAATACAGAGTTACTTGGTACTGTGAGACTAAGCTCTGTAAATACTACCCCCACCATAAGAGATAATGCTGAGATCTTGTAAAATTTAGTCTGACAATGTCATAATGTGAGGAACTTAAGGTGATAGGAGCAAAGACTGGGCATCTGTTTTTTTAAGATTTTATTTTGAAGTAATCTGTATACCCAGCGTGGGGCTTGAACTCATGACCCCTGGATCTAGGGTCACACGCTCCAGTGACTGAGCCAGCCAGACGCCCCAAGACTGAGCATCTTTCGTGTATCCTTCTGGCTTCACAGAATCTGAGCTTAGCCGCCGTGGTCCTGGACACTGTCTCTGTAGCCATCGTTGCAAATACAATCAGAGATTAGGAAAAGCAGTCATTCCCAAGAGTTAGGCTTCTTTGATCTAAGTAAGAAGTACATTTTGGCTTTAGGGATCATTTTAGAGACTTGTGACCGTCCCACTTGTTTCTCTACAGGGGTTCTGAGCTCAATCCTTGGCGCTGGATTTGACTCCTTGCAAAGCCAGCAGGGTGCGGATGCCTGTTACTCAGGCATTCCACTGGCGGAGGAAGGAATGAGCGCCAAGTTGCCTAATATCCCATAGGGATGGCGCCGGAGGTACACAATATTCCGTCTCTGTGGCTCGGGGCGGTGTTGTACTGCTGTGTGAGGGAATTAATGGTTATTAAGTTGACGTTATTAAGTAAGGGTCATACTTAGGCCTTCCTGGAGATATCCAGGGAGGCCAAGACTGTTTGGTGACTGGACAAGGCAGCACCTTAACTCAGGAATGAAGCAAATGACTCACTGGTTCCATTTCTCAGGTGTCCCCCCCCATTTTTTTGTTTTTGTTTTTCGTGTTTTTGTGTTTTTGTGGGTTTTTTTTCTTTTCGTCTTTCATTGTCCTCTGACAGATCTTTGCAAATCTAAGTACTAGATATTACTAATGACGTTGTGGTGACTACCTCTTGTCTGTTTCTGTGTAAGGCAGAGGTCATGGTGGTGGTAAGCTGTTGTTAGCATAACTCGAAATCCTGATACAATGACCTGCTTCATAAATAAAGTACGTCCCTTATAAAGTGATCCACTGCCCGGCTCCTCTGGTGGCTCTGTGCAGATAGTTGGGCTTGAGGATGCGTCTGGTGGCTGCTGTCAGTTTTAGCCTCAACCTCCCCCGGTGGGTCTTCCGTGAATGCCAGCATAAAGCAGCACATGTCACATGGCATGTATGTGGTGGCCTTCAATGGGCATCGGGACACTGCCTTGCCATGGCCACACATCCCAGCCGCTGAGCTGGGGCTCTTACCGGTCTGTACCTATGAGGTCCGTCCTGGCTGACAGCCCAGAAGTCTCCCTGCCAGGGACGGTCATGGGCAGCTAGAGGGGCTTAGGCACCTTCACCTTCGGGGTTTGCAGCAAATGTGCCAAATATGGTTGCTCTCAACGAGCCTCATCGTGGACTCACCGTGGACTCACGGAGTGCACCAGCCGTGATAGCTTCCATCTCCAGGCTTTGAGGTAGTGTTTGCTGAGCTCAGTGACATGCTGCATTGAACATGTCAAGAAGCCCTTGTAGGGGCACCTGGGTGGCTCAGTCGTTTAAGCGTCTGCCTTCAGCTTAGGTCATGATCCTGGGAGCCTGGGGTCAAGCCCTGCATCGGGCTCCCTGCTCAGCGGGAAGCCTGCTTCTCCCTCTCCCTCTCCCCCTGCTTGTGTTCCCTCTCTTGCTGTGTCTCTCTCTGTCAAATTTAATAAATATTTAATAAATAAAATCTTTTAAAAAAAAAGAAGCCCTTTTACCTTCTGTGACCTAATCCTAGTTTCTGATGTACCCCACTTCTAAATGCATTCTTCCATCAGGCCTCTGATTTGAGCCTAACGACACTGCCATGCTGTGATACATCCAAAGATCCCAAGGAAGCCGAGTAGTCTAGAGTCAGTCTTGGATTCTGATACGAATAAATACCCTTCTCCTTCCTTTGTTACTACCTCCTTTCTTATCTCGTTAGAGGCATCTCACAGAGCTTTTTCCATATAAACTGCTCTCTGAATCAGCCAGACATGGCACCAGTTTCATAATTTTGGACTATTTGAACTTCTGAATCACTGATGAGTATGTTTTCCACATAGGAAATGACTCCCACTGCATTTGTGAAATAGACTCCTAAATGCTGTTTTCTGTCTCAGAGTTTGGGTAATTTAAGGTTCTTTGCTTGCCAAAAATAATATTACCACGCATTACAAAAAGGATAAGTAAATAGGACTAGGGATCTCATTTACTTTCTCCTGTACAGCTTCCTCTTATGTCCAAGAATGCCCCATGTCACGGTGTCACTTAACGGGAGCCCTCAGCAGTGACGACAGGTGTCTGTATGTGAGTGACAGATCTATTTTCCTACCACGTTTGACTTTTGGAAAATGAACTTGCCTGTATTTTTATTTCACGACATACAGAAAGTAAGTGTAACTTTCTCCATAAATACTAGAAGTCTGGCTTCTAATCAAAAATTTCAATTTATTGGCCATAATCCCACTCTTAATCTATGCATACCTTGTTCATTTAGATTTATTTTGATTTATTTGGTAGCAGTGCAGCTGAAACCCTTAAAATAATATTCTAATTAGATTGAGAGTTAAGACACAGCGGGCTTCATTCGAGGAGTATTCTCATACGAGGAGCATCAACTGTGAAAATAAAGAATCTTCCTTTGAAATCCTATATTGCAAACCAAAAATATTTTGGAAGCTCTCCAGAGCCCATGGGTGCATTATCCTTTGCCTTTAAATCATCGCGCATGACATGATTATATTCTTAGATGATCTACAGCCTAGTTATTTTGTTATGGCTGAAACGTTCCAGCTTGTTTTTGATATGAGACTATCAGCTCTGGGCCTCCTCTCCTCCTCTAAAACGTAACACATTCTGTCTGCCTTCAGTGGGAGGAGGCGTTCCTGCTGCTCAGTCTGCAGCTCACACAAAGACAGAATGTTTACCAGAATTCTTGAAACCCAAACCAAACTAACCTACCCGAGTTGGTTTTCACATTTAGAAAGGTTTCTTAACTCTCGGTTAGGTTAGGAGGGCTCAAATTTTTGTCTATTTTAGTATTGCATGGTCAGATTTTTTTTCTCCACAGGAAAACAGAACACTACCTTTTCTCTGAAAAGTCACTAAGAACCTCATTGCATTGTGCTTTAAAATATGTCCCCCTGCTTCTGATCTTAAGGAAATTTTCTAAAAGTTTATAGATTAATGAGTAAATTTCATTCCCGATGACTGAAATGCTCTCTGGATTATTGATAAAATGTGCAGAGTTTCCTGGTGTTTAATCAAATCAAGCAAAGGATGTAATGAATAAAAACTAAGACTTTCCAGATCCCCTATCACTCAGGCCAGCGTAAGACCAATTGGCAGTTAGAAAGAAAGTTAAATTACGGCTCACCGTTTGAGAAAGCTTTTATTCGCGTTCATTGTTTAAGAATATTTATGCCAGTGCCAAGGAAAACCTTACCTTAGAAACAGAATAAAAATAAACTTTTAAAACTTCCCAAGAATAAGCTTGTGTATTATCTGCAGGAGTGACCTCCGCTGGTTTGGACAAAAGCATGAAAAGTCAACCATGATATTTCTTATGATTCAGCAGCAATTTACTCCAAATGTATAAGCAGACAATAGTGCAACATATTGCAGTCCTACTTAAAATATATTGAATCTTGGCTGTTTCTTTCCTGTAACTGCAGTGGAAGTGGTCCTTGGGGCTCATAGAAATCAGCAAGAAAAAAAGATTTTGTATATTGAGTTTTATTTCGCATTTCAAAACCACATTTATTCTGTTTAACAAACTAGTAGTAACGTACCAAAGTAAAAGTACAATGGAAACAAATGGTAGAACATCCTTCTTTCCGATAAATATTTGTCAGAGCTTCCCAAGGGGTATAAAAATGATGGTGATAGAGTTTGTGGGGTTACGTGTGGATGAAGGGGGTGAAAGAGGCATAAAAACGACCGAGATAGGGGCGCCTGGTGGTTCCGTCGGTTACGTGTCTGACTCTTGGTTTCGGCTCCGGTCATGATGTCATAGATGGGGGATCAAGCCGCACATGGGGCTTTCACTTGGTGTGGATTCTGCTCGTCCCTCTCCCTCTGCTCCTCTCTGTCTCTCGGGAATAAATACAGTCCTTTTTTTAAATGACCATGATGAAGAACTCAGGTGTGGCGCGTGCTGTGAGAGAGACTCAGGGAGAAGGACTGACGGGTTCCAGGCGGGGTGGCCTGGGAAGGCCTCGTAGGAGGACGATGCCATCCTGTGTTGGGAAGAATGGATGGGAGTGGCTGCAGGAAGGATGAGCAGGGGCCGCGGCGGGTGACGGGGCGACAGCACCGAAGTGCCACCCGTGTGCGTGTGTGCGTGTGTGCCCGCACACACCGTCGTTTGGCGAGAGCACCGCGTGGGAAGGGCCCGAGCGGAGGGTCTTGCGGGCTGGCCAGGGACGTTGAACTTGACCTCGTGCTCCTGGAGCAGCGGCTGGGGCTTCCTGGGCCGGCGGCAGTGTGCCCAGATCTGCCTGTTCTGATGGAGACTCTGGAAGCTCTCGATCTCCTGAACGAGGCAGCGGTTTGGGGGCCCCCTGGCAGCCTGGGAGCGCGGGAGGGGCGTCCGGGCAGTGGCTCCGTCTGGAGGACAGAGGGGCGCGGGCAGGCGCCGGGAGAGGGTCCGGGTGGCACACGGGCCTGCGTTCAGTAAATACATGTGTAAGTTAAGTCCCCCCCGCCCCACCCCGGCCCTTCCTGGGTCTAGCTTTCCTCCGCAGGTTCGGTTCCACGGTCAGTCGCAGTCTGGAGGCAGGTGACTCTCCTGCTGACATGTGGCCCGAGGGTCAGGGGCGGCCGGCGCTGTGTCCCATGCCCGTGCCCTTCACCCCACATGTCCCTCCCTGTCACAGGAAGAAGGTATTTAGAGGGAGAGGCCACAGCCACACGCTGTCACTGCCGCCTAGTGTGGTGACGGCTCTGTTTTATCGTGAGTCGCTGTCGCTCATCCCACCTGCACCTCGTCTATACGGGGGGCCCCGCATGGAGCGTGTCTGTGTCGGATCAGTCATGCAGGGCCCTGGCCTGTCTGCCGCTTCAGGTGCCTGCGGGCTCTTGCAGGCGTCCCAGGGATCGGGGGGACGACTGTATTTCCGATTGCAGAGTTTGAGCTGCAGGCGGGACGCATATATTGAAATGTCCTGAGGCAGCAAGAGCTGCAGAAATGGAACTTAGAAACGAGGTTCAGGGACTCTTGGGGGCTCAGTCGGGTCAGCGTCTGCCTTCAGCTCAGGTCATGATATCAGGGTCCAGGGATCGAGTCCTGCATCGGGCTCCCTGCTCGGCAGGGAGCCTGCTTCTCCCTCTGCCTGCAGCTCTGCCCCTGTGCATGCTCTCTCCCTCAAATAAATAAATAAAATCTTTTTTAAAAAGGGGGGGGGAAGAAGTTGAATGTGACAACACAGGCAGGAGACAGCTGACAAGAACCTGGGGTGTTGCTAAGATTTAGAATAAGAATTACAAGCGTCCTGCAGGAAAAGGGCATTGAGGTCCTGCATGCAGAGGATGTGAGAACAGCCGAGACTGAGCACACAGAAGAGAGTCCTGCCAGGGGCGTTAGGAGGTGAAGAAATTTAAAGAAAGTAAGTATTGAGAAAGGACCGTCGCCTTTCATTTCTGAAGGAAGGTTTTGGTCGGACGGTGGGTGGGACCAGAAGGGTGAGGGGCTGTCTGGCGAGGAAGGGAAGGCCAGCCAGCAGCCTGCATGTTGCAGGCCACACCAGGCCCACTTCTCTCTGCTGGGGGAGGCAAGGGGACCTGGGAGGCAGCTGGGAGACCCAGGGCGCCCCTGGGCGGGCCCCTCTGCCTGCTCTGTGTGCTGACGTAATTCCAGTTTCGTGGCATTTAATTTAAATGTAAATGGTCACATGTGGCTTGTGGCTTCCTTACTGGGCAGCAGAGATACAGTGTGTAAGTAGTCAATTTAGGAAAGTGGAGCGGACAATGTGAGCAATGAGGAGGAGTTCCCAAAAAAGTTCAAGGGAGAGATGATAACATTTGAAGGAACCCATGGCCAAATAGTCTCATTCTTTTCCATGAAGGAGGTAGCACTGTTTTTGGAGAGGGTGAAGGGAGGGAGCCCGGGAAAGGTTTTCAGCTGGCCCTGTGGGATTTCGGAGAGGATGGCTGGGTGGTGAGTCTCAGCAGCGCAGACAGCCCCCCGAGAGGTGAGAGTGTGCGTTGGGGCGGGTCTCTGCTTCCCTGCGTGGTGGCTTTTCAGTAGCGTCGCCAAACGTGGGAGAAAACTAGAGGAGCAGGAGATGAAGTGGAGGGGGTGCCGCGGAAGGGCGGGCACGGGGAGGGTAGCGGAGTGGGTGCCATCACAGACTGCAGGGAGGAGCCAGTGAGAAGGGGGGGTGGGA
>LNAC01000505.1:188032-210100 GCA_002007465.1 Ailurus styani
GGGGGGTTGGAGGGTGGTGGAGCCCATCGCCAGGGTGAGGAGCAGACCCTGGGTTGTCAGACTGGAAGGTGAGCAAGGTCATCAAGCGTCCGTCTGTAAGAGCTGTTGATTTCGGTGGCAGGCTGTTCAACGAGAAATGGGATTTTAAAGGAAGATGTTATATCTTCTGGAACATAAGTGTCCGGTGAGAGGAATCTAGGAGGCTGATGTCTCGGTTTTGCTCCACATTCACTACCTCAGCGTCGAATGTGTGGATTTGAAGAGCAAACCCAGGACTCCTTTTATCCATCTGCAGTGATGCCCCAAATCATAAGAACGGAACTCAGAGCCGGGAGGGACCTGTGAGACCATCTCGTGCACTGTGTGGATTCTGTAGACCTGGGGGTGTGATAGTTGAAGGTCACGGGGCTGGCGGGGGGGCACAGACCCCCAGTAGTGGCTGGGATGGGGCAGCGGCGTGCTCTGGGCGGAGTCCTCAGGGTGTCCCAACAACGTGCAGAGACATAAAGTACGACGTGGAGTGTCACCTTCAGAACGTCCCTGCGATCCCCTGCTCGGGACGGGTCCTTTCAGAGGACTCTGCGGACCCGGGGCTTCACCGCATCGTACCTGCCATGCACACATGGACGTTATCGGAGGGGAGTGTTAATAAATACAGCAAAACCTGGAGTTCCAGTGTGAGAGAGTCTGTCAATCAGCAGACCCGTCTTCCCTTCCCCGAGGGCCCCGTGCGGTGTCCTGTCTGCCATCCTCCGTCTGTCTGTCCTGGAGGGAGACAGACCCCTTGATGAGGGGACCGCAGAGAAAACGACACTGTTTTCAGAGAACGTGAGAACTTTGCAAAGTTCCTAGCACTTCACTTTTTACTCTAAATAGTATATGGAGAAACATACTGAAGCCATTCGAAGTAACCCTGAGGGTTATTTGTAAAATGGTAATGTAGCGCACGTGACCATTTTAAATGGTCTGTTTCAACATGGACCCAGCATTTTTTTTTAAAGATTTTATTTATTTATTTGACACGGAGAGATCACAAGTAGGCAGAGAGGCAGACAGAGAGAGAGGAGGAAGCAGGCTCCCTGCTGAGCAGAGAGCCCGATGTGGGCTTCAATCCCAGGACCCCGAGATCATGACCTGAGCCGAAAGCAGAGGCTTTAACCCACTGAGCCACCCAGGCGCCCTGGACCCAGCATTTTTAAACAAAGTAATTAAAACACACCAGTCAGTGACTTGGTTAACAATATAAGTAAGACTTTGCAAGTTTATGAGTTGGACAGTTTGGGTCTTTGGTTTCTGTAGCACCGTACCTAATTTAAGGGGTGTCTGGAGGTAAAGTGTGGATCGACAACTCTAGAACCTTTGTTTGCATCTCTCACAGCAACGAACACGATGCGGTGGGATCAGCTGCTTTGATAAACTGAACCAAAGTCCTGTTCAGACCATCAAAGAATGCTAAAATACCTTCATGTTCACTGTAGTTCTTCCCCTTTTTTTGGAGATGTTTTTGGTCTTACAGCATTTGGCATCCGTAGGACACAGAATCCGCACACACTGTGGTTTCAGAGGCTGAATGTTTTAATGTATTTACTTGAGTAACTGCTTCTCCTCTTCTGTCTTCCTGTCTTTTTCTCCCCAGGATTGGCTCTTCTGTATATAAATTCAGAGGATAGAGGGGAAAACTTACCTTCTACCCTAGAGGAGCTCGTACATTGTCCTTACTTTTTCGATGTTTGCAAGTATGTTATTTTTAATTGAAGTGTAATTGACACGCAGTATTGTATTAGTTTTGGGTGTAAAATATAGGGACATAGTGTTTTTAATATGCTGATTCTCAGAATGTGGACTCAGATCAGCAGGGTCTGCATTACTTGGTCACCCTTGGGGGACGGGACTCAGCAGTCTGCCTTTTCCCAGCTTTCCTGGACGTTCTGACCCACGCTTAAGTTGGAGGGCGTCTGGGCTAATGGCTGGAACTTTATACTTATTTTTTTGTTGTCGATATAAAATCCATATTCCAGAAATTCGTAAGGCCATGCGCCATCTCCCTTGTTGAATTCCAAAATGTTTTTATCCCCCAAAAAGAACCTGTGTCCGAACCCACCCCCCAGCCCCTGCAGCCACTCACCGGCTTTCTAGCTCTATGGATTTGAGTTTTCTAGATGTTTCCTCTAAATGCACCCATGCAGTGTGTGATCTTTTGGGTCCGGGCTTTCACTTAGTGTCCTGGTTCCCAGGTTCGTCCATGTCGTCACACGTGCACTTTTATATGGCTGAATAACGCATGCGTCATTGACGCATATTTGAGTTGCTTCCTTGCTGTTGTGATTACAGTGCTGCTGTGAACACCCAGGTGCAAGTGTTCCTATGAACCAGTGTTTTCAGTTCTCTTGTTACTCGCAGTGTTTCTATTCCATACAGTCGCCGCTGACACCAAATCAGGGAAATGCACGATTAGGTGCCTTCGAGCCTTGCTTCTATTTTGGACAATCAGTTGGTACATGACCTTGTTTTCTGTGTTTCTTTTGAGACACGTTATCTAATGTATATCGTTGGTTCGTGGACGTCAGGTTCACGGCCAGCAGCACTACAACTCGTGCTTGAAGGAAGCATACCTAACACGCATCACACCTTCTCGAGCTGACAAACAAGGGGCAGCACTGCTCACTGCTCTTTGGGGCCAGTTTAAATGGTTAAATTGCCAACAAAAAGCACAGAAATGTGAAAAAACATGGCTTGTTTACTGCCTGTGAGCTACAACAAGACAGGGCGTCACCGTGTTCAGTGTCACGTGGGAGCGTGCGTGCTGGAGGACTCGAATTTTCCACTATGGGCGCGCGCGTGTCGGAAGTGATGTGAAGCCGCCGCCAGGATGATTTGGGGTTACTAGTAAACTGGAGCCAGTGTGCAAATTTGCAAATACAGAATCCACAGACACTGAGGATCCACTGTGCTGGGCGCCACACTGCTGTTCTACCCTGACTGTGACTGTTTCATTTGTCTAGGGAACCCCAGACCTGTTTCCTTCCCTCCCTCCTCCCTCCCTCCCTTCCTTCCTCCCTCCTTCCTCTCTCCTTTCCTCCTTCCTCCCTCCTTCCTTCCCCCTTCCTCCCTCCCTCCCTCCTTCCCCCCTCCTTCCTCTCTTCCTTGCTCCTTACTCCCGTCCTCCCTCCCTCCCACCTCCCTTCTTTCCCTGTTAGAGCCATTTTAGCGGATGTCCAGATGTCCGGAGCTATAGGCATGCTTTTAGTTTGCATTCCCTTAATTATTAGTGATGTTGAACAACTTTTCATGCGCATATTAGCCATTAATACATTTTCTTTGGAAAAAAATGTCTATTCCAAAACTTTGACTGTTAGATTGTATTATTTGTCTTTTTATTGTGTTTTCTATATTGTGGATACCAGTCTCTAAGATACATGATTTGCAGATATCTCGTCCTGTTCTGTGAGTCGTCTTCACTTTCTTAATAATGTTCTTTGATGTACGAAATTAATTTATTTTAACAAAGTCCAGTGTTACCTATTTTTTCTTTGTTTACGTGTGCTTTGGGTGTTCTTTAATTTTGAAAGTGCTGTCTTTATATTATTAATCACTACAACCCTTTACATTTTTTTGTTAGAGAGATCGTGAAGAGTTAGATTTCATGGTTTCAGTAAATGATTACTTATTTGCCAGTGGCTGTAAATGGAAAGTATTTGTTTGCCAATATCAGACATTTACAAGACTTTTACCTTGTGGAATTTAAAATAGTGACATTATCAGGACCACACGTCTATAAAAAAGTAGTGTCAAAGTCATTTAATAAACTGCTGTTTTGCTTAGGAAAATTGAAAGGAAACACTTATCACTGCTTTAAATAATACTTTCCACTTTAATAAAGAAGACTCTGCCTCTTAAAAACTCTGAACTTTCAGCCCTTAAAGTAGAATGTCAAGAGCCATTCGTGAAAAAAACTAAGAATCCCGGAACTTGGAAATAAACACACTTGGTGTTTATTTGTGTTAGTTTAAATGTAGTAGCCCTATGTGTCAGAAAACTGAATCTGTAACACTTAAGTTAGCCTAAGCAAGCAAATAATATCAGCTAACATGGCTTTAATCTACTAAGTAACTTTAAATCCGAAAGATCAAAGGAAGTTCTAAGTAAAAACAGTCCTTGTTGCAATTTCCCCGGTCCAAGCAGGAAAAGGCTGGAAATTACATGTCACCTTCATATCCTGGCTGGCTGACCTCGTGCTCAGATCCAGCCCTGTGTGCCAGCTGTTCCCCATTGCCGAGACCCTGCCCCTCCGGGGGAGGTGAGAGACGTGCTCCTGCCCTATAGCAGCGCAGATGCTGAGAGTCCCAGCCCCTCGCACGCGGAATCCAGAGCCCTCTGCCTGTGCTCACCCTCAGTCCGCCCTCAGCGGCTCCTGCAGCTCTGGCTGACCTGGTCCCTGGTCCCTCGGTCCCTCGCCGGGCACCGTTCTGATTTGCACGTGAAGGTAATGCATTTACTCATGCTTCCGTATGTGTGCATTTGTTGTTTTTGAGAATTTATTTAAAAACAGAACTTTGTTCTCTGCTTTAAGATCGAATTTTAATTTCAACTCATAGGGTTTTTTTTCTCTTGGTATGAACTCTGAGTGGCTTCTTAATAACACATGAAAAACCTTAGGAAGGTTATTTGGATTTTGATCTGATACAGTAAGGTAAAGCCAGCCATTTCTTGGGTTTATTTAAATGTGCAGATTTAAAGTAGTTTATGTTCTTTCATGCTTTGAAGGGTCTCTTTAGCCTCTCCTGAATGAGAGAATTTTGAAAATATGTGCTTCTCTCGTCACTAGCGGGTGGAAAACTGGGTGTAGAACCCTGGGAATTACTTTACTCACTCGTGGGAACTAAATATGGTAAAAAGATGGTAAAATGTTAGCATCTTCCCACCTATATGGATGGAAGTCTGGTGAAGATCTCTACCTTAGAACGAAGCGTCCACAGCAAGCCTAAGTCGAGGTGATGCTCGTCTTAAATACACAGGCTGTGTGCGACCTCAGGCTGTGTGTGAGTTGAGGACACATTTCATGCCAGGTATTTGGATTTACCACTCAGAGTAGAAGTCAGAATACGTGTTTTCTTTCTCATCGAATCCATTGGACATTTACCCCTGTGTAGAGTGTAGGCATAGGTGTGTTGATTTGGTACATTTATATATTGTACGAATGAATGCTGTAGTAGTGGTATTTAGCTCCGCTCTCCTGTTACATGGTTATCCTTTCTGTCCAGTGTTGGGGGTAGTGAAGTTTTAGCGTCTTAGCAGGTTTGATGGTGGGAGTTCACGTTGCCGTGTGGACTCACTCCCCTGCAAGAGTTCTCTGGCTGGCTGGCCCGTTGCAAGTCTGTACCTTCAACATCTTCCGTCCTATCCCTGCCGTGGTCACTTCTGCTTAAAATAGAATGGACGATTTCTACTACTACCACTGGCAGGAAAATTCAGACTAGTTTAACTTATGAAATATTTGTCTGTTGGAGAGTCAAATGTAAATTTTAAAGAAATTAAGCAGGTTAAAAATGTTGTCAAAACTGAGGTGTCTCATGCCAATCATTGACCATAAATGAGTTTCTTCGGTGATAATGCAAGAAATTGAGAGCACACTTAACACTTTGGTAAAATTTTCTCTAACAGGTTTCTTGTTGAAAGAAAAAGAATGAATATATCCTTTTTACCCACACAAAGGTTGTTTTCAATCACAGTATTTATAATTAGGAAAACTCTAGTTCCCTTTGAAGCCTCAGGAGTCACTGAGCTATGTAAATAAACTCCAAACTAATGCGGGTTTCACTCGTGGACAGTGGATTTACTGCCCCCCGTGGTTTTAATGTCTGCTGACACATTTCTACTTCTTAAAATGCTAAAATAAATAATCTTTTTGCATTATGTCATTTATTTTTACACTTTACCTCTCTAATTAGTCTACCTGCTTCCATTGCCTGTCTCGAACGTTGGAGCACTTTATTAGATTACGCCTCATTTGCAACTTCTTGTGTCAGTGGACACAAGAAGGCCGAGTATTTTCACATATCTCCCACGCTTCGTCTAGCTTCCATCTTAGATGTGAATTGGACGATTGTGAGCAGGAGCTGTTTGCACCAATTGTGAAAAATGTGGAAGCGTCTGAAATGGTTGACCTACGAGGCAGCTTAGAAAACACATGGAAACCTCACCTCATCTAGAAAACGCTGTGTATCCTCGCACTAATTTATCCCACGTTTTAACTTGAGCCCGTTGTCTGTAGTTTATACGGACCCAGCCAGCCCTGCAGGCATCTATGGGACTGCCGCACGCCGGTCCTGTGCCTTTCGCTGGGCTGGTGGGAGCAGTACGCACGCCTCGCACACCGGCTCTACGAACGCTGCCTGGGCTTTCAAGTGATCGCACCCTAACACAGGAAACACCCGTGCGTGGTTAGGACCGGACAGGCGAGGTGCTCAGCCTGTCAGCCTTTTAGAGGAAAAATACACAATAAACTCAAGTAAAACTTAGAGAAGCAGGACTGGGAAGAGGGTGGCCTGTGTTGGCTCCGTCTAGATTTCGGTGCTTTATCGATTCGGTCCCCAGGAGGCAGGCTCATACCCTGCAGGTGCACATCACAGATTGCGAGAGAAAATGTTCGCAGTGAGCACAGTAGCTGCTCAGTAAATGCTTGCTAAAGAAGGACCTTCCGCTGTTTCGCTGGAAGACGTGAATTGGTTCCCTTTGTGAGCAAACAAGGCTCCTGCGTGGCCAGTCACTGTGGGCTCAGCCCATCTGCTGCCTCCGGGAGAGGAGGTCGAGCTCAGCAGCGTTTGTGGCGATAACGTCAGTGAAGACAAACAGCTTTACGAGCGTCACACCCAGGTTCTCATGCAGAGGGAATTGACCGATCCAGTGCAAGGGAGAAAAGAAGTCTTTTATGAATTTGATGTTTTCCTAAGCTGTAGGTAAATCTCAGCATTCTTGAAGCAGGAAGCTGTGTTTAACTGTGTCTCATCCCAGTACCTGGAGGGACTGCTCCTTTGCCTGCCGAGTGAAGGAGGCCCTTGGGACGCTGTTTGCGGGGCTCCCAGGAAAGAGCCCCTTTGGGGCGCTGCTCTAGGAAGTCAAATTAGCTACTGCTCAGACTTCACAGAACAGCAGGGCGTGGGAGCCTGCCGTGGGACCCGTTAGCGTTCGTGGGGAAAGCTTAGAAAACTCCAAGAGCGGTGTGAAAAACAACAGTTACCACCTAAACCACGCAGCCAGAGTCCTTGATGGTGATTGATCTCAGTTCCTGCGTTGGGGGAGACATCTGAAAAACTCTCTCACATTCTTTTGCCTCACAGTATGTGGGAGAAGACTTTTCTTGATTTGATTTATCTCAGTGACGTGTTTTTCCTTTGAGCTCGCTGCTCAGTTTTGAGTTTCTGGGATGTGTGAAGTATTAACATTCCTGGTGTCTTCGCGCCGACTTTCGATCTGTTCAGCCCGTCACTTAAGCTCCGTAATGGGATCATGTTTCTGCCGGGAAAGAGCTGCGGGGCCCAGAGAGCTCGCCGGATTGCGAGGTGGCCTGTTGTGTGTTTTCACTTGAGGCAGTATTTCCGGATGAAATCTTAGGGCCTGAACGTAGACCTGACCTGTCCCAGAGGGGGTTGCTGCGTATGGCCGGAGCGTCTTGTGATTCTTACTTGTTGGGGTGTGAGGCGAGGTGCAGGCCTGGTGTCTGAAGGCTGTCTCATCCAAGCACGGGGATGTTTAAGATGCTTAAAATGCGGTCACAGATCTTTTTCTTCTCTCTTTTCTTTTTCTATCTTCCTTTTCTTTTTCTTGGCGCAAAACTTCAGGGAACATGCTTTTTTATGACAAGGGCTTGCGGGGCGCCTGGAGGGCTGAGTTGTTAAGCGTCTGCCTTCGGCTCAGGTCATGATCCCAGGGTCCTGGGATCGAGCCCCACATTAGGCTCCCTGCTCAGTGGGAAGCCTGCTTCTCCCTCTGCCTCTGCCCCTGCCTGTGTTCCCTCTCTCCCTGTGTCTCCCTCTGATAATATAAATAAAATATACATAAATATATACTTATATAAAATAAATAATATATAACTAAATATAAATAAACATAAAATAAAATTAATTATCTCTCTCAGATAAATAAAATCTTAAAAAAATACAAGGGCTTGGGACTTCATTTTGAAGACTGACAAGGGGTTGGGGACATAATTTTTCTTGAAGGTTAAATAAACTCGTTAGTCAAATTGGCTGGATCCTAAACTTCAGTCTCCAATGATCCGTGGGTCTGAGGCTGCGTGATGTCATGTTTTACCTTTTCACAGCGTCGATGCGCGTGAATTCCTCACTGTTGTCTCTCAGACCGTGTGAGGAAGCCTCTCTCCTTACTGTGGCCTCGTCCCCAGCCTTGGAACTTCAGAAGGACTCTTCCCTGTTACAGAAAGAAAAGTAAAGACCATATGAATGCTCTAGAGCACGTCTGAGGTGGAGTTGGTCCCAGTGTGTTTGAGGAGAGAGCAACGTTCTGCATTTGAAGCCACATTTTCTGCATGTTGAATATTTTGAGTGGCCATTGCTTGCTCTTATGACTCGATCAGCATTAATTAATAAGAAGCATAAATCAGTGATTCTCAGCCCTAGCCACACACTGGAATCATCTGAGGAGCTTTTAAAGAATACTAATGACCGCTATCCATTCCAATATAAATTCAGTCAGAACCTCCAGGGCCAAGGCCCTGGGTCTGTAATTTTTTTTTTATTACTGAAGTGATTTTAAAGTGCAGAAAGGGTTGAGAGCACTGTAATAGACTCGTACCTTTGTGAACATTTGTTGTATGTGTTCCATTCCCTTTAAGACTTGTGGCCAAGTCTAGACGCGGGTCGTGGCTGGCTCCTGGGTTAGATGAACCCTTATTGGAGGGCTTTCCAGAACTTTTGTGAAAGACCTTTGATTGATACTAATAACGATAGAAAACACCCCTGGTTTTATTTTACATAGTCTCAGTTTTTACCCATGAGCTCACGTGAAATTGAAACTCAGGGATAGAAGAAGCTTTTCTTTTTGAAGGGCATAACCGTGTGGAGAAGTGGTGCTTGTCTTGCAGACTGATAATTTCTGTGGTTGAACTTGGAAGAGGGATCTCTGAAAACTGTCCTCATCACCACAATGCAGCGATAGTCCTCGTGAAATAGGAATTTCAGAAGACAGGTGTTCATCAAGATGTTCTTCGCTGTCATTGTCCCATGTAAATGATAAGATTTATTTTACGTTTCTCTTCCCAGGAAGACCTCTTACCAAAGGCACATTGGACATAAAACACACGAGAAAACGGAGATTGGCGTTTCGGCAGCCGGGAAGGCCCTGGAAGCTGCCCAAGTGGGTCTCTACTCGGACAACCAAACTGTCAGCTGGTGATAGGACTGCTTCCCAGACTCCGGGTTTTCAGACTTGCGTGACACTGTAAGATCTGCCTAAGGTTATTTAACTTTGATATTTTTTGGTTGTAAATCTGGGAGGGAAAACTTATGAGACCATTTTTTTCTGTATCATGAAGCTGTTTGTAAATACCGTAAACAGTTGTAATGATGAAACATTTAACATTTACGATTTACTGATCTTTTTTTTTTTTGAAGGTTTTACTTATTTATTTGAGAGAGAAAGAGAGAGTGAGAGAGAGAACATGAAAGGGGAGAGGGTCAGAGGGAGAAGCAGGCTCCTCGCTGAGCAGGGAGCCCGACGCGGAGCTCGGTCCCAGGACCCTGGGATCACGACCCGAGTGGAAGGCAGACGCTTAACAACTGAGCCACCCAGGCGCCCCCACTAACAACATTCTGTGTAGTTCTTTGTAACGTATGAAATCCTCATCGGCGAGTAGGTGAGGATATTGCTAAGTGTTCTTGTGGAAGGAGAGCTTAGTGGTAGGAAGTTCGTGAACTCAAACAAAAATAAGAAAATGTAACTCGTCCCAGAAGGAGAGAAGATTCTATTTCCTCGTGTACGATCGGTCTTGTCAGTTCCTTCACAAGCCTGACTCTCCAATTAATGATACAGACTTTGTTCTCAGGTCACAATTACGTTTTGAAATTCTGCTTGACAGCAAAGTTCAGCCCCCTGCCTTGCCTTTCAGGTTTGCATAATGTGATGCCTGGATGGAAAACACTTCTGCATTCAGTGAGATCTGTCTCTGAGGCTCTTGGATGCTGAATTGTACCTTCTGAAACTGTCTTGGGAAATATTGAATTCCGAGGCTATTTTTCATGGGGACCTTCGGACTGAGTTTTGTATCTGTTGCCTCCAGGGGCCCCATGAGAGCGGGAGGAGCCCCCCCACCCCCGGGGGGCATCCCAAGGTAGCCAGAGAGCCGTGGTGGGCTGGTCTGAGATGGAATCCCACTGGTGTGATTTAGATTAGTTCCACTTCAGTACTTTGAACCCTCAGGTTTTCTGTAGTGGGTTTAGTAACATCTACAAAGAGGTATTGTAAGGAAAGCACTTGACGCAGTGAGATGATTAAAAAACCAGTTTTAGTAGCCCTTTAAGGGGGAGACATGGCCTTCTAAGACCAGCTTACAGCGCCCCCATGGAAGAGCCACAGGCCGACCCCTTGTCGATGTCCCAGAGGGAGCTGGAGAAGCTCCTCTGGCCATAGCACCGAGTGCTAAGTAGCAGGCCGACCTGCTGGCAGTGACCAGAACTACGAGGCCACCGTTGGAGACGAGCGTCAAGCCGTTAGAGGAATGATTTCACGTTCAAACAAATTTGATAAATAATGAATACAGGTGACTGAATGCCTTTATTCCTGGTGCGTCTTTATACATCCTTCCCCTGATACCTGGTACCACTTGAGGGAGAAAGATTGTCTCACCCGTGAACTGGGCACGGTGCTTTGTGAGTTGCATCGTAACAATTAAGATCTGTGCCCGTAACACTTGAGTAAGCTGTGCTTAAACTTGTTACCAGCTAGAACCTCTTAAAATGTGTTACTTTTCTCCGCCTGCATCAGAACAGCAGTCTTCGTCTCTGGCACTCCTTTCCCTTCCCTGCTGGGCCTGTGCTGCTGGAATTGGGCGCCTTTTGCCGTAACTGAGGCCTGACTTGTGGGCGGCCTTCTCACCGGGCCTGTGGTTTGCCTTGCCGCACGAGGTGTGTTCCAGGGACCAGCAGTGTGGGCACCTTGCTAGAGGCTTGCGGATCCGCTCCAGGCGGCCTGGAGCCAGATCTGCGTCTCAGCCACATCCCCAAGTGATCCTTGTGTTCCAGAAACGCTGGGACAGCCTTCTGTATTTTACTCAATGAAACCGTGCTGTGGGGAGCAGCACACTCCTGGGAAAGGTGGCTAGAGCGTGGGACCAGGCTAGGGATTCCGTCTTGCCACCAACTGTCAGGTTTGGTGAACAAATATGCCCAACGTGAGAGTTGTTCTAGAAGGTGTGATCGAGCTTACAGAGAGTCCTTTAGCAAAAGGCCCTGAAACCCTGGGCCTCGGGCTTCCTGGCCCCCCATTGGAGACTCCACATCTCCAGTTTTTAACAAAATGGGCTGGTGATGCCTGCCACCCCTGCTTGTCTGGGGGTCCAGTCAGGTGGGATTCTGCGTCAGAAACGCTGGAGTTTGTCGATGGGGGTGGGGGTGGCTGGCCCTCTTCCGGCCGGAAAGCCCCTCCTTGTTAGAGGTCGTGCTGGCTTAGCTAGAAGTCACCGTGGTGATTGGAGCAGGCCTGTGTATTCTTTTCGTCATGGCATTTAGATTTCAACTTGGCGGTTTTCTGACTGCGCTCACAGTCCTGACTTCCAATCCCAGGTAGCCACGATGAGGTTTTCATCGCAATGCTTCGGAGGTCTCTGCTCTGCTGGCCACTGAAATCGCTTGATTGCCTCCTCTGTGACCCTGTGTCCTGTAACTTATTTTGTATACAATATGTTGGTGAATAAAATTTCCATAACTCTAACAGGTCCTACTATGTTATATGATAATATATTCAATGAGATACCACTTTCTTTTATTTTTATCCGTTTAAATATGTGTGTGTATATATATGTGTGTGTGTGTATATATATATACATATATATATATAAAACAAAGATTTTATTTATTTACTTGTCAGAGACAGAGAGAGCAGGAGCAGGGGGGGAAGGGGCAGAAGGAGAAGCAGACTCACTGCTGAGCAGAGAGCCCGACGCAGGACTCGATCCCAGGACCCTGGGATCATGACCTGAGCTGAAGGCATATGCTTAACCGACTGAGCCACCCAGGCATCCCTACTTTCTTTCTTTTAAATATAGTTTCCTTATATTTTAAAAATATGTATTACTATATTATTATATTTAATTATACTAATTATGTATATTATGTGTAATTATATATTCTACAGCTAAAGCTATAAGTTTTCTGGGTCCCAAACCAGAGTAGGAGGTAATCATCTGATCCCGGTAGTCACATGAACTCTGATGACATTTCTCTCTACGTTGCAACATGAGCGAAGGGGTCTCTGCAGGGTCCACGGTGTCTGCCAGCTACCTGTGGAACTGGTCATGGTTCTCTTTCTAGGTTCATAGATAGTTTTGGTCCAGCGGATCATCATGTGTGTTTCCAGAAACCTGACATGGGAACCTGTCCTGAATATACCCTGTATCAACTGTTCTTGCTCCTCAACTTCGTGTTCATTTCTTCATCCACTTACTCAGTATATCATGTGGGGTGTTACTGTAACACAGCAGATACGTTTCGGAAGATAAACAATGTAAACACACCCATTGAATAGACGTTTAGTCATCCTTTAAGGTAAAAGAACTTTGTTTCTGGGGCGCCTGGGTGGCTCAGTCGGTTAAGCATCTGCCTTCAGCTCAGGTCTTTATCCCAGGGTCCTGAGATCGAGTCTTGCATCGGGCTCCCTGCTCAGCGGGGAGCCTGCTTCTCCTCTGACTGGGATGTGTGCTCTCTCTCTCTCGCTTGCTCGCTCTCTCAAATAAAATCTTTAAAAAAAAAAAAAAGAACTTTGTTTCTGTTTTTATATTTTAATGATAACTACCTTTGCTTGAGACTTTCTATGTTGTCTTATTAATATTTTATTACTATAAAGAAGACACAATTATATCCAGAGTTGTAAGTGCTACAGAAAATGAAATGTGAAAGTCTTCTCCACCCTTCCAAAATTCCCAGTCCAGCTCTCCAGCAGGAAACAGTGTTAGCATTTTGTATGTCCTTCTGGAATTAATCTGTGTATCCTAACCATATATAAGTATGTCTCTCCTTTTTCAGTGGACTGGATTCATACCCTGCAGGCTGTTCTGTAGCTAGGTTTTATTTACACATAAAGATGTACTTTGGACTTCTTTCCATTGCAATATAGCCTGATCTGATGCATTCTTTTTTGTTGTGCAGAGTACCCATTGTACAGATATGACAGAATTTAAGTCTGCCAGTGCTGATATTTTAGATTGTTTCCAGTTTTCACTGGTACAGACAGTGGTGCAGTCTGTAACATCTTTATCTGTACATTTATCTTTACACATTGTTCAAGTATATCCAAAATCTAAATTCCTGGTAGTACTATAGTCAAAGGATGAGGGTATCTAAAATTCTCATTGTGGAGTGCCACGTTGCTCTCTTAGATGGTTGTGCTAATTTGCATTTGAAATTTAACTCTAAGAAGAACCAAGAGTAGAGACTCTAAGAGTGTAAATCATTTGACCCACGTTCTCAAAGGTGGGAAGTAGTAGAGTCAGCTTTCAGACTCAGATCTACCCACACTGTTTCTTCTAAGCTATAGATGTCTCAGCTGCTGGTTTTTTTTTTTAAATTTTATTTATTTATTAGAAAGTGAAAACACAAGGCAGGGAGAGGGGTGGGCAGAGGAGAGGGAGAAGCAGGCTTCCCCCTGTGCAGGGAGCCCAATGTGGGGCTGGATCCTGGGACTCTGGGATGATGGCCTGAGCTGAAGGCAGATGCTTAACTGACTGAGCCACCCAGGTGCCCCCTATTTTTTTTTAAGATTTTATTTATTTATTTGACAGAGAGAGCATTAGTAGGCAGAGCAGCAGGCAGAGGGAAAGGGAGAAGCAGGCTTCCCAGGGAGCTGGGAGCCTGACATGGGGCTCGATCCCAGGACCCTGGGATGATGACCTGAGCTGAAGGCAGACGCTTCACCAACTGAGGCACCCCAGCGCCCCTCAGCTGCTGTTTTCAGCATAATTTTGGCTTTAAAGCTAGGAAGCATTGTTCCTTACCTTTTTGTTTATTGATTTTATATCCTGCAACTTCACTGAATTCACTTAGTGTCACAGTTTTTGGTGGAGTCTTCGGGGTATTCTACGTATAATGTCATGCCGTCTGCAAGGAGGGACAGTTTTACTTCTTCTGTTCTGACCTGGAGACCTTTTATTTCTTTTTCTTGCCTAATTGCTCTGGCTAGGACTTCCGATACTGGTTGAATAAAAGTGGCGAGAATAGACATCCTTCTTTTGTTCCTGATGGTAAAGGAGAAGCTTTCAGATTTTCACCATTGAGGATGATGTCAGCTGAGGGTTTGTCATATGTGGTCTTTACGACATTGAGGTCTATTCCGTCTGTACCCACTTTATTGAGACTACTTATCACAAGTGGATGTTGAATTTTGTCCGAAGCTTTTTCTACAACTATTGAGATGACCGTATGAGTCTTCTCCATCATTCTGTTAATGTGGTGTGTCACACTGGATGACTTATGGGCATGGAACTGTCCTTGTATCCCTGGAATGAATCCCACTGATCACGATGTATAATCCTGTTAATGTATTGTCGAACCCAGTTTGCTAATATTTCCTTGGGCATTTTTGCCTCTCTGTTCATCAGGGATATTGGCCTGTAGTTCTCTTCCTTGCAGTGTCCTTGCAGGTTTGACTCTCAGGGTAATGCTGGCCTCCTCAATGAGCCTGGCAGCTTTCCTTCCTCTTCTAAGCCCTTAATGGTGGTCCTATGAGATAGACATTGATTGTTATCCTGATTAGTAGATGGGAAGAAACGAAGCTCAAAGGAAAAAGAACTTAGATTTTAAAATGTTTTCAGAAGATGGTCCTTGTCCAAAGGCCTTATGGCCCCCAAGCTGCCAAAGTACTTGAGATATAAAAACGCTGGTGGGAGAGGTGAGATGAGGGCTGTGGGACACGGGGCTTTGAGTGGATTGATATTGGCACATCGTGTCCACGAACAACAGAAAAATACACTAATATTTCCGGCCCTGGGGCCCTGTCACACCTCAAGTCAGTAGCCACTCAGAACAGCTTTCTTCTGGCCACTGCTGTGTGTGACAGCCCCAGGGAAGACAGGTGATGTACAGTCGAGGGCATTTGATCCAGAACTTCCTTTAAACCTCACTGCAGACAGAATCACGTGGCATTACATCTGTCACGATAGTTCCTTTTTTATTACGTGGACTCTTCCTCTGTCTCATCTGCTTTCCTCTCAGCTCTCTCTGTCTTAGGCTCAGACCAGATCTTTTTCTAAAGAAATAAGATCTTCGTCTGTAAGGCTGTAGGATTCCTTCTTGACTTCAGATAGAAACTTTGCTGTTTTCCAGGCCAAGTACACCCACTGAACTTAATCCACAGACATTTCTTAGAATAATTTTTTTTCTGTTTTTGCTTTTAATTATTTTTTGCTTCCAATTCAGAAGTTATTTTTAAAGTCAGTTTGATTGTTTCTATTTTAAGATTGAAGAATCTGAATCAGGAAGCTCGTGTGACTTAATTCAAATACAAGCCAGTCAGAGTTCAAGTGATTATTTACTCTCTACTAGTTCCTACTCCATCAAAAGAAGTCTCCAATTTAAAAAACAGGTTATGTTCCAAAAATCCATGTGTAAGTCATGGTTTGGCATTTGGAATGCATTTTACCAACAGTGGGGGAGGTGTTAGAACAGTCATCAGGCCCCTTGGCTGGCCTGCAGAAGTCTGTTTAGCTCTTATGTAACCACCCGATGGTGCCTTTGTAGTAAAAGGAAGAGAGAATGATCGTGGGATTCTGGTTACCAAGAAAACTCTCTTTCCTGGGAGAAGCGTCCAGTCAGAAGCGGGGGACACAGAGGGTGCTGCACAGTCTGCAGGGATATCAGGGGCCCTGGGAAGGCTCCTGGAGTCTGGGACACTGTCTAAAGCCCAGTTTCGTGTTGCAACCTGGAGGATTTGGGTGTGTGTTAGACACTTGGTACCAGCATAACTTCCGTGACAGCTGTGATTAGCATCACTAGAACTGATGCACAAAATTGATTATCTGAGAGGATAGTAATGATCCCGACGGTGAAAACAGACTGGCAAATCAGAGAAAACATTCCCCCTTCGGTCCTCCGGCTGGCGACGTCAGCGGAGTTGGTTCCCCGTTGGCCCGCGGACCCCACGAGCTGGAGCAGCCGGGCTGTTCTGAAGAGAAGGCGTGGGTCCCGGGTGAGAGGGGGTAGGAGCCCACGATGCCCGTGTGTCAAGTGTTTGTCCCCGGCGCGTCTGGTTGTGGGATGTGACCACATTTGTGTCCTGCGGCTAGTGCTTCTTACACATTCTGGGCTGCCTTGCACCTCAGCGTACAAATAGGCCACTTGTATGTCACCTGGCTTTGGGGAAAGTCTAGTGCCTCTTTCGACGCCCCGCGATTCCTGTCTCATTGTTCTCAGACATTTGCGTGCAGCTTTTGTGTGGTGAAAGGGAGGACGCGTTCTGTTCTCGGGGAAAAGGAAGCTGGGTGACAGATCCCTCCCTCGGGGGGCCTCGGGCTGAGATCCCACCCCGCTGGCACACTGAGAAGCCCGGGGAAGCCCGCCTGCCCTGCCCTGCCCCTGGGCTGGTGACCCGTGGGCCTGCCAGGCCCTGTGCCGGTGCCGAGCCCAGAGAGGGCAACTGCCTTTACTACGACCCCTGCCCGCAGTCCCCGCAGACGAGGGCGGGGGAGCAGGGAAGTCACCATCCAGCCGGTTTTATGTCTGTTCTGAGGTTTATAGAGTCTTTGTCTTTCCTTTGAAACAATTTATAAAGCAATTGTTTGACGTCCATGTAACTCTTCCGTCTCTTACGATGCGGAACTTGTGCGTGAGTTCGAGGAGTCTTTTTCTGTCCAAAAGGGAAATCCGGTAACGATGCTGGAGATGTGACCAGCATCTTCTGGACACCAGTGTCAGTCTGGAACCGCAAGTCACCGTGCCACACTCTGCTCAGGAAGGCTCCTGCCATGGGGCAGGGAGTGGGTGACTGTGCACGCAAGGACCTTCCTGGGACGGGGGTGGGGGGCAGATTGGCCAGGTCCGAGGCCCACGTGCTCAGACTCAGCCGCGGTGATTTCTTCTGGTGCCTGCGTGTCCTCAGGAGGTAGGGAGAGACCAGGGAGGGACAGCTCTGGAGGCTGTGCTGTCTGCTTTAGGGGTGCCCTGCCCGGAGGTTGAGAGAGCCGCACAGCGTTTTTCTTGTTGGCTTTCACGTGTGGGGTAAATAGACCACCGGCAGCGGGGGGCCTGTTCTTACTGCAAATTCCCAGATTTTGTGCATGTGGCCAGAGGCGAGGTGGGTGAGTGGGGAGGCAGGAGGTTGTGTGGTTTTGCTTTCGTCTGTTGACAGAAATATGCTACTGGTAGTTTGTTAATTTTCCTTTACATTGAAGGCCCAAACTTCTGGTAAAAGGAAAAAAGTTAAGAACAAAAACTTGATTTCAAGCAAATCCCACTCATACTATTCTTTTTCTCACGTGCAAGCAATGCTGCATAACACAGAGGACAAAGCAGTAAGTTCTTGGCAGCTTACGTGGCATGCTTGTTCGTTTTTTAAGCATTCTGGTCATCAGTTGAGGAGAAAAAACTCTGGTGTCTGATATCTTGGTCGCAGCAATTCTTGGCTTAGCTTATTTTTACTTTCTTTTGTTTCTTCTTATTCTAGGACCTGAGAGACTTACAGGGAAAATCATATTCTCTTCAGATTTTTCTAAGACACAAGACGTTCTTAAGATTATTCAAATCCGGGGCGCCTGGGTGGCTCAGTTGTTAAGCGTCTGCCTTCGGCTCAGGTCACGATCCCAGGGTCCTGGGATCGAGCCCCGCTTCGGGCTCCCTGCTCAGCGGGAAGCCTGCTTCTCCCTCTCCCACTCCCCCTGCTGCTGTTCCCTCTCTCGCTCTGTCTCTCTCTGTCAAATAAATAAATAAAGATCTTTAGGGGAAAAAAAGATTATCCAAATTATTGTAACCTACACAACTCACTGCCCTCATGGTGGCTCTTCGTTTTGTTCGTTAACCCTGTGCCCTGACAGCCCGCACCTGGGTGAAGAGTCGAAGGGCAATGTTGACGCCCTGTCTCTCCCTGTCCTCCCCTAAAATGCGCTAAGTCTCACCCCGTACTACACACCGACATGAGGATGGGGAGAGAAGGGCCGAAAGCAGGGGTGGGGCGGTGCGGGCAGGACGGGGCTCTGCAGGTGCACCGGGCCACTGGGCCCCTTGCAGAGGCTGCTGCTTTCCCCACGCTCTCAGCTCCTTCCATGACCTTCCCACCTTGTCTGTGTCTTTGCCTGTCTGCCCGTCACTGGCTGATTTTATATCATTTTCTCTCCTAGGGCCAAGAAGTGGGAACATGGCCGTGAGCGAGGGAAACAGCGACTTTGTGGGTCTGGTCAACGGCAGTGTGACAGCCAGTGTTCCCAGCCCCGGCACCGTCCCACCTTGTGACGGGGACCTCGGCGCCCAGCAGCTCGCAGCCAGAGAGGCCCCAAGAACAAAAGTGAGTCCGAACGGATGCCTGCAGGTCAACGGCACCATGAAGTCCTCCTTTCTGCCCGTGGACAGCCACCCAAGAGCGCCTGCCGTGCTGTCCCCGTGCTGCCACCCATGCCCGTTCCGTCGGCCCCTGGCCGGCCAGAGCGGTCACCCAGAGGCCCGGCCCGAGGCTGGCCCGGCCACGCCTTCTGCTCTGGCCTCGTGCTGCCTGCAGCCGCACTCCGAGTATTCGGCGCCTCTGTGCCCCAGCCACCCGCCCGTCTACCAGGCCGCGTGCTGCTTGCAGCCCTCTCCGTCCTTCTGCCCGCACCACGCGTGGCCCAGCCGGTTCCCACACCAGCCCGGGCAGCCGCACACGGGCGGCTTCAGGTGAGTGTGCGCGGGTTCTGCACGCCTTCGCGCCCCGCCGAGTCCACACGAGTGCCCCTGGAGTCAGTTTCCCCAGAAGGAGGAGCCTGCAGGTGTGAGAAGGAACACCAGAAGGCACGTGAAATAATGTGTTGGTGGACCCTCACGTGCTCTGTGTCTCTTCCACATGCGCCACAGACGATGACGTTGGTGTTATTTTCTTCAAAGCTCACGAAGTGCTTTGTAGAGACCAGGTATTAGTTCACATTTGTAGGTGATGAGCTTTCAGTGAGCTGGGAGAGTGCTCTCCTTTGCCAATGAGGGGAGGGTTTACACACGCAGAGATGTGCCCATCTGATGCACGCAGCTCAGTCAGCGTTGACCCTCGTGGTCCGCACCTTGGCGGCGTGGAACGTTTCTTTCCGGGGTGACGGAGGACATCCCCTCCGGCTGCTTCCTCCTTGTTCCTGTGGTCTTTGCCCGACACGGTCACCGCTCTGAGCTCTGTTACCCCGCGCTGGGTTGGCCCGGAAAGCTCACGCGAATGTGGTCGTATGGTGCGTACACTTCTGCATCCTGCAGTTTCCACTCAACATAGTGCACCTCACTGCTACATAGTTTGCCTTTCTGTTGCTGAGTCACAGTGCACTGTGCACCTGGGACAGGTTCACTGTCGCCTGCAGAGAGTCAGTCACACCTCCAGTTGTGAAGCATGTCCCGGGGACGTCGCATACCTACAGCGTGCTGACCGTAGCTAAGAACACAGGGCTGTGTGTTTGGAAGTGGCTAATAAAGGAGATCTTAAAAGCTCTCGTGGCAAGAAAAAGCTTATGTAAGTGTGAGTGGTGACAGATTTATTGTGGTGCTAATTTCACAATGTATACAAATATCAAATTATGTTGAAACTAATATAATACTGTACATCAATTATAGCTCCATAAAAAAGGATCAGATCCAGAATGGGGTTGAGGAAGGGGTCCTTTTCACCCTTATCAGGTTTGGGTTGCTGTTGACATCTGGTTTCCCCGTTTTAAAAAGAACGCAGAGAAATGGGGAACGACAGTGGGTCTCGGGACTGGGACAGTCCTCTGCAGCATGTTTCCGCGGTTTCTAAATACGTTTTCCACATCAGGGGTGAGAGTCTTTTAGTCACAGAGCTACGGTAAGGACAGGCCAAAGCCAGCTCTCAGGAGGCTTGTCCTGATAGCGCTGCACTGTGTGACCAGCCCTAGGCTCCTTCCACTTTGAAATAAACCGTGGAAGTATTTGACTTTGAAGTTATATGGTCACCGATATTGACACTTTAGAATCATCAGTTATATGGCTGATGGTTTGAGGGGAGACAGATACTTCTACATTTTGAGGCTGATCCCTCCTTTAAAAAACTTCAGAAAATATTAAACCTATGGGCAGGTAAGCAATTCTTTTAATACAGTGGGCATCTCTGTATTGTCAGGACTTCAGCGTCTCTGCAGCATCTATTCTTAAAGGGATGAGAGTCCTATGTTCACAGCTTTAAACAGGACGGCATTGGGGTGGCTCAGGCGGTTCAGTGGCCAACTCCTGCTTTTAGCTCAGGTCGTGATCTCGTGAGAGGTCGTGAGATCAAGCCTCGCATCAGGCTCTGTGCTGGGTATGGAGCCTGTTTAAGATGCACACTCTCTCTCTCCCTTTGCTCGCCTGTGCGCTCTCTCTCTCAAATAATAAATAAATAAAATCTGTAATAAAAAGTAAATAGAAGAGCATTAAAAAACAAACAGATAAAAACGCCATATTTGTCCATCAAGAAAAGTTGTAGGAAAAAGTGGAATATTCCATAAGACATTTTTCCTATCTAGAATTTTTCTCAAGAATTTGAGCCTTTTGATCAACTCTGTGTAACAGACAGAATCTTTTACGTTTGCCTGTATGGGAGTGTCTGTTCACAGTGGTGGCTACCACATAACATCACTGAGGATGTGTCCTTATTTTATACATTTACATGTTTATACAATCAGTACTCTTTTCTGAGTACGTGCCGGGCATCACAGATGTAATTCTGAACAGGATGAGACTATGAGGTGGTAGGAAGGGAGACAGAAAAGCCAGCTGCCGTTACGAAATCATGAGACGTGGTGCCAGGAAGGGTCTTGCTGGCTGCGGGCGAACGCAAGTCACCCACTGGGACGGGAACAGTTGGCACAACAACGTGTCTCTGTGCCTGCACCACAGATGGGCCCACCTGACTGACGTTTGGGTTTGTTTTTGAGAGTCTTACTTGTTTATAAAACACTTAAGCCACAGAGAATGTTTTAAAGGGTCAGTCAAGTAAGAACTGTAATTTTCTCCTGGTCAATTTGCGCTGCTCTCTTTCCTTACCTTCTGTAACGTCAAAGGGCCTGTCTCATACCTTCCCGTCTCTTCAGGCTCCAGCACATCTCTCTAAAGGATCCATTACATCAATCACCTGTGTGTGCTTTTTTGCTTTGTTACCTTATCTGTCGGTCTTCTGATGGATAAAATGGAGGTCAGTGCGAGAATTACAATAATACCCTATTTTAATTCCATTTATCACCAGATATGAAGTTGTTCATTTCTAGATTCCTGTCTTCATACCCACAGTCTGGCCATTAATAACGGAGTCTTGAGAACACTGAGGAATCCGAAAGGCAAGAAGTAATGTCTCCCTATCAATAGACAAGGCACACACCCTGCGGGCCATCTGAGTCACCCGGGGAGTTAAACATTAAATAAGTACCATGATAATGATGCTTCCTTTGCAGTAGGAAAAAAACAAACTCTAGGCAATCAGAGGAGGGAAGGAGCCCTGTGGGTTGATGAGGCGAGAGGCCTTCTGACTGACAGCAGAGGGTTTGGGGGGGGTGGTGTGAGGGGAGGAGGGGAGGAGCATGGAAGGAGGGGGAGGGAGGGGACAGAGAATGGAAGGGGAGAGGAGCAGGGTGGAACATGCAAGGGGGAGAGGGGAGGAGAGCGGGGTGGAGCATGGGCGGGGAGAGGGCGGGGCATG
>LNAC01000505.1:214424-266894 GCA_002007465.1 Ailurus styani
GAGGGGGAGGGGTGGCAGGAGGTCTGGAGGGGGGAGAGTGAGGGGGAGGGGTGGCAGGAGGTCTGAAGGGGGGAGAGTGAGGGCATGGGGGGGCAGCAGGAGCAGCAGATCTGGAGGGGGTGGGAGTTGGGATGTGGAGTGGGGGTATAGAGGGCGGCGGCATGTGGTCGTCTTTGGGAAAGGATCCGGGGGAGGGGAGACAGCACCCTGTGCCCGTGCGCTCATCTCCTGGGATTCCCGAAGCAGAGCGCGCTGCGACGGTCCAAGGAGACTGCTCCCCCGAGCTGCCTGTGCCCAGTGTGAGCATCGTAAAGAACTCACTGACGACTCACACACAGCAGCTATGACTGCTCCTACCTTTGATTCCCTGGGCCCACAGAACCAGGTTTTGGTCCTACTGTGTGTCTCTAGGGCCTAGCACAGGGCCTGGCATTTAGTAAACACTCAAGTTAATTGTTCACTAAATAATTGAGCATCCATCAAGTTCTTCCTGTGCAGAGCTTATTTTGATGATGTCATAATTTGATAATGAGAATCAGGAACCCTTGGTCTAATGAGGTAAGATACTTGCCCAAATGTGGGGGAAGACTCCACGGGTTCTGTTTCCCTAAAAACACTCTTTTATTACTGTTGTTTGAGTCTATCTGGGGGGTATATCTCCTTCTGTTCTTTAAATCTCCCTGCAAATGCATTGACTTCTGACTTAAAAAAAAAATTGGGGGGGCGCCTGGGTGGCTCAGTTGGTTGAGTGTCCACCTCAGTTTCCGCTCAGGTCCTGATCTCAGGGTCCCGACATCCAGCCCGGCGTTGGGCTCCCTGCTCAACGGGGGGTCCTCTTGACGTACTCTCTCTCCTCCCCTTCCTCCTGCTCTCACTCTTTCTCTGTCTCTCTCAAATGAATAAATAAAATATTTTTAAAAAATCACAGACTCGCTCCTAAGGAGCAAAAGGAAGACATGTACAGACCTGGGCCCTCACACAGCTTCCAAGCTGCTGTCATACTCGACTCTGAAGCCCCTCCGAGAAAGTCCGGCGGGCCTGGAGCCTTTGCTCCGGGAGTCGGCCAGGCATAACCTTTCTGTTTGCTCCGCACCAGCCCCCTCCAGGATATTTGCAAGTCTCATAAGAGTGACTTTCTAAAACTGGTGGCTGAACTGTAAATTCCTGAATTCTTTGTTCATGTGTATTTTATGAATTTAGAAAGCAGACTCAGACGACAAGTTGTAGGACCAGATGGGATACCTTGCTCCCCGTGGATTGCGAGTTAGGTGCTTTCAACAGTCCAGGGCTCTGATCACTCCCGAGTAGCTGGAGATTCAAGCATGATGCCGTCTACTGGAATGTGAGCAGTTTACTGCTTCTAAGCGCTACTCTGTGTGTCTAGTAAGAAGCACATTCATTCCTTCAGACCCTGTTTGTGTGTCTGTGGTCGCCGGGGCCTGCCCACCCCTCCTGCCTGAGACACTGCTTTCATTATGCTTCTCGGCCCGGGCTCAGAGATCCTGCGCATTTCCCCCAACTCCTTGACCTGGCGTTGGAGTCAGGGAGGGCGTGTGTTTGCTGGAGGAAGGAAGGGCGGTTCAGGGAAGAGTCCGTAACCCTGGACAGGAACAGGGGGACAGATCTCAGCGAGTGAGATGACTGTGACAGATTTTCTTCCTGCCATTCAGCAGTTTAAATGGAAATCTGATTAATGGTAGACTGGGTCTTTGTTTCCACTTACACATAATTGAGACGTAGGTAATTTTTGGGGTCCCAGCCAACACTAAATATTCTGGGTCTTTATTTTTTAGGGATTAGCCTAGGAATTTTTAGTTGTCAGCCACTGGCCACCTTATTGACTACCAGAAAATAAAACTATTTCATTGTAAAGCAATCCCGAGGAGATACGCATTTAAATGTATTATCCGATTGTTAAAATGCCCCCCATCCCCGCATGCAGAGTTAAACCCCACATTGAGCTCCACATTGTACTGATTTTTTTTTTCTTACTTTACTCTCTTACCCTCACCTTCTTCTCCCAAAGCACATTCTACTTGAGCAGCATTCGCGTCTGGTGAGTATTTTGGCTTGAGGATTTTAGAATTCGTTCCAGCATTCCTTGCTCTTAAGTTAGTTAAGTTTAATAAGATTTTGCTGGCTTTCTGTGAGCTTTTCTTGGATCTCTTGTTAGTGATTATTATTCACATCTTACTAAGAAAAGTATATGCTGTCCTCTTATGTAGCGTGTTTGGTGCAGGGCTCACAGCACTCGTCTGGTGTGGAAAGGCTCACATTGAAGGGCAAGTGCTTTATAATTTAGTGTAACGTTAACTTCAGTAATGCATGAGGCTGTTTACTTTATAACCTGCAACTAAACCGTGCAGATGTAACTTCACAGGCTGAGGAAGAATACTTTCTCTTAACCAAAGCCACTTTTCAGCCATTTAAGACTATTGTTAATGAACCGATTGTGTTTTTCAGTGTTCTAATGTCTTTAAACAGTTTCCTTGTTAAAACATAAGGCATTCGTGGATTCCTCTTTTGGGGTGGTATTTCGACCTTTAGTTATTCCTCCTCTCTCCTCTTTCCCCCGTCTAAGTGGCATGTGTTTGAAAATGAATTTCCCACGCCCCCACTTCCCTCCCCTTTCAGCAAGCAGCCCCAGAGCTGCATGTTTACTCGTGCTCTCTAAAGAGGAGATAATTAACTAGTAATACAAGAGGAAGTCACATCCTTTCTCACCTCCCCCCAGTTTTGGGTAACACATTTCCTTTCTTGTTTATTGAAATCATGGGGACAAAATAGCATCATTTCTTGCTCGCTTCTTAGGACCAGGCTCTACTAATAAGAAATTTCTTTTTGACTTAAATTGGAACTCAAGCTGTCCCATGAAAGCGGGATCTGTCCCAGCTTGTGGGGCTTTGAGTCTGAGCGGGACAGACAGAGAATCACGTATAGGACGCACAAACATACTTTGGAACATGGCATAGAAATGCCTGCAGTGGTCACCAGGCCCAGTTACTAACGGAGGCCACCGGGCTCGCTCTTCCCTCCGAATCCCCACTGGAGAGACGTCCTTGTCAGGCGCTCCTCTTCTGCCAATTTTGATTAAGTTGGCATTGGGATTTTTAAATATGTTCAAAAAGGCACGTTTTATTACATCTCCGCAAATTTCTTAATGTCTCCGGGGGGAAAACTGCAAATTATTTAGCAGCACAGTTGGAGGTGGGATTTTCTCAGCTGACCGGTAGCCACTACATGCTTACCTGGGCTTTTAAGTGGGTAGAAGTGAAAGACAGCGAAGGCAATTCAGCAGGAGGATTGCCCACAACCAGACATTGTAGCAGTTCGGTCATTTCGAAAAACATGATTTTCTCCCGCAGACTAGCAATTTCCCGTCAGTCATAAGGCGAATAGAAAACCTGTATGTTAAAAGTGTAGACATTCATTACTGAAGGTAGAAATGATCATAATCAGGGGTCTGGATGTATCTTAGGTGTAAATTCAACATGGTTTGAAATAAGATTTTAGTGTCACATAGTTTACGAGTTAAATATTTTATTTTTCATTAGTTAAAATAACCAACCTAAGACAGTCTGCTTAAAAATCATGATTTAAAAGAAAAGCAGTTCTTTATCCGTGTGAATCAAGTGTGTGAAACACAGAGTAACCAGGGTTAGAAGGCCTATGTCCTGACCTGAGTGAGATGCACGGACATGCACGTGCGTGAAAATCCATCCGGTCCAACACTTACACTTTGTGCCTCTTACTGACGGGCTGGGTGAGCTAGGAATGATGCAAGGCATCTGAAGAACTAAAATGTCCTTGCCTCATTTTGGAAGACAGGGGCGATATTCCACTCATCCTTCTCTTCGTGGTTTGCACTGGGAGGGGGTAGGAGGCAGGAGGGAGGCATGGGGTGCTTCCCCCGGGACTTGGTCATTCTCCCAGCTCCCCCCGAGTCGTCCCCTTGCTGTGTGTGCAGACGAATGTTTTCCTGACTTGGAAGAGAAAGGCACCATGTGCCACAGCTGCGTGTTGATTCAGAAGCTGAAGCGTAGCGTCTTTTGTGACGCGATCACATTCTTGCCCGGTTTGCTTTCCCGCTGGCGTCTCTGTCAGCCGCCCCCCTTCCCGTTGTGGTGCTTGAGAGTGGAAACTATCTCCTGCCTTTTCCTCCTCGACAAGTACCTCGTGAAATGGAGCTTCTAGGGTGGAGAAGAGATGACAAAAGGAATGATTTAGTAATATGGAGATGATACAGAGCCATCGGTGGGGAGGCGGGAACGCATCTTTTCCATCCATCTGCCGAAAGTCTTACGACAGAAGTGAGCCAAGGTGATAAAAAGATTGCAGTTTTCCATATGGACGAGCCAGATTTAGGGCCAGGAAGAAGGAACAGAGAGGGTGTCTCTAACACTTCTGACACGAGAGAGTCCACATACGTAAGCCTTTTCTTCCACGATGCCTCATCCTGGGACAGAAGTCAGGTTCAGGGAAACGTGCTGCTCCCAGCTGACTTTGGACGGAGAGTGTGTTTCCTTTGTGAGCACAAACGTATCTCTTCGTAGGAGGAGAGCGTCCGGAGTCTGACTGTAATTCTCCCTCTGGGCCTCGTGCCGTTGTCCGGTTAGGAAGTGGTTCTGGGTGAGCTGAAGGCTTCTGAAATCTCCTTCAGGACCATAGTTCTGGACTCTAATCTCGGACGCTCACATCACTGCGAACTGCCTTCCTCTCCTTCTCCGGGCTGTTCTCCGACTCCCCGGAGTCACTGTGAAGTCACAGATGCGCCAGTAACACCGTAAACCCATCAGTTCTCAGAAGGGGGAGGATTTCCTAAGTTCGCTCTGTCCTAGCTCTTGCCTGTTCCGAAGCCAAAATAAGGAAAACAGTGCGATTCTGTGACAAGCATGGACTCCGTGGACCCACCAGGACAGATGAGACAGACCTCAGTAGACATAAAACCGCCCAGCTCCCGTTCTCAAGTGGGACCAAACACGTGCTGCTGCTCCTGACAAAAGCCCAGAGGAGGTGGGAGGCACTTTCCTGGCCTAGCGTCCCTGGATCTGGCTAAGGTGGGCGCCCACTCACTGAGAGATTCTGCACCGCTAGCGTAGGCGATGACCCCACATGGACCACTGCACAGACGTGCCCAGTGGATCTGGGGGCCTCAGCTGCTGCTCCGTGATCAGCTTGCTGTCATCACACGTGTTTTATGAAAATGGACGTTTAGACCCTCGTTTCCCCCGAAAGCAGGGCTTTGCAGAAGATGACAGCCAAAGCATCACAAAATAATAGGGCTGGCCTCGCTTACTGAGGGGAACTGGGAAGCACACTGACATCTGGGTCGAACGTCACTCTTCAATGGTACAAGTCGTTCCCGAAATTACAAAGGAAAATTGCAGCTATGGAAATTTTAAGATCCGTGTCCAAAACTCATTTTAAAAACAGACCAGACAACAAGTAGGAAAAGTAGTTTCCACAACTGCGGTGTTTCACAGCTGTCACCAGGTTCTCATACATGAGTAGGAGAGAGGCGCGTGCGAACCCATGAACACACATGCACATGGACACGCCGAAGAGACAGAGGAGTGTGTGATCACCACTGTGTGTGTATATTAAATAAGCAATCATAACTGCAATGTTACGCTATATGGCTCTGAAATGTTATGTTTTCAGAGGGTTTTAATTCCTTGGGAAAAGCTCATAACCCGAGGAAATGACACTTTACACATCCAATTGTGCCCTAACTACACGTGTTGGACCCGTAGATGTAGGCACGAAGGAGAACATATTGAAAGGAAATAGATGGAAAAGAATATAGAGGTTAGATCTTTGTAGTGAGACTGTGGATGATTGCTTTTCCTGCTTGATTTTCTGCATTTTCGGGCTTTAAAAAAAATGAGTGTGTTCGTTTTATAATTGGAAAACAAAACCAACATTAAAACAGAAAATATATCTCCCCTCAAAGCTTTGCCCCTCCTTTGAAGGTTAAAATTCTGGGGCGCCTGGGTGACTCAGTCGGTTGACTCAGGTCATGATCTCAGGGTCCTGGGATCGAGCCCCGTGTTGGTCTCCCTGCTCAGCGCAGAGCCTGCTTCTCCTTCTGCCCCTCCCCTGCTTGTGTACACACTCTCTCTCAAATAAATAAAATAAAATCTTTTAAAAAAATAGTTAAAGTTCCTATTTTAGAATGGACCAAATTTACTAAGTGAAAAAGCCCATCCAAGATAAATTGTTTGAATTTTAAAAAATGAATATTTTCTGCTGCCTTTCTGTCATAGGAGGTGGGAGACTCAAGGGAGAGGCTTATGGAAAGCCTGAGAGCTCTTACACGTCACCTGCGCTGGGGACACCCCTGCCCTCGGGCGTCTGGGGTCCCTGCAGTCTCCCTGTGACACACGCCCACTCAGGCGTGTGCTGCTGACCTCACGGTTTGCACCTGCGAACTCATCTGAAGGCAGCACGCGGGGAGCCCTCCTACCAAGCCCTTTCTTTCTAGCACCTTTTTCATGAAAGCATTGATTTAGCCATTTAAAAATCTCTCGCTTGCTGTTCACATGAAGCGTCAGCATTATTTTCGACATATTTTAAGACACGAGTTTTTCCCTCCCTTGTGGAGGGTCGTTTCCATTGATTATTCACATCAAGTATTTCACCCTGGAATTTTGATCAGGGGCGCCTGGCTTTCCAGCCGTGGCTTGATGTTCAGATACCCAGGTGGTGATCCGGATGATCTAGAGCTCCACAGAATACAGTAGAAGTTCAGAGCCAGAGAGGACCTTCGAAATGATTGAATCCAGCTCTGTTTGTTGTACAGATGAAGAGGCTGAAGTCAGAGAGCTTGGGGCCCACGTTTGCACCCTGTTAGTCACAGGCTTCCTGACCTGTCATCGTGGTCTTCCTGTTACGCAAAATACGCATCCAGACTCTGTCCCGTGGTGTTTGGGTGTCATTGACGCAGAGTCTGCACCACTGCGAGCTGAATACAGTGGCCTAGAAGTTTCCGCCCCGCTGCCATGGTGCCCCTCACTGGCGCCTGAGAACAGGTGGGCCCTGCCACACGGGGGTCTTGCTCATGTTCCCTCAGAAAATTCCCATTTGTTCTCGTCGGATTCTTTCCAGCTTAGCTGATTTTTTTTAACCTTGGACTTCCGGCTGAGAAAGACTCTCTTTTCTCTCCGTATTATTTTTACAAAAGCTGACCTTGTTTGGTTTCTGCTTTTATCTTTATTGGATATTTTGGCAGTGGAGTTATGTAAATTTAGTTTCTAAGTTACAGGATTAATGTGAGCAAATGTAGTTAAGAAATTTCCGTTTCCCTATATGCCGGTGTTCTTACGAGCATAACGAAAGAGTTTCTGTGGATGGCGAGGACTGGCCAGTCCTCCTGGCCTGCACAATGAAGACGTCACAACAGCTGCGAGGTATTGCTTACACTGTCGCAATTCATTTTGATACACTGGATTTTTATTATTTTTTAACTCCCCCTCAAAGGTTTTTTTTTTTGGTTGTGTTTTGTTTTTTTTTTTGTTTTTTGAATAGCAGGTGTGACTTTTAGCCTTCCACACTCAAACTTGTGTGACCCTGAATAATTTTGTAGGGGCAATGTAATCCAAAATGTGTGGGAAATGAATTTTAAGAAAGGTTAATGATGTTTCTTGTAGTTTTGAGCTCAAGTGATAGTTTTCACATTGAACCAAATATGAACAAGTCAAACCCAAAACTGGAGACCAGGAGAACTTGGAGGAGAAGGTGACCGACAGATTAGTGAAGGATGTTTCTGTTTCTGCTGTGGTCTCCGTCTTACCGAGGACTCGCAGTAAACCCGGCCAAGTTCAACTTAAATTCAGATGTCCCTTCGCTGAGGTCGTGATTAACATACGTGCTTGTATTTATATAATTTGTGTAGTTTCTAGTGAAAATGCAAAATGGTTTTACTTTTTTATAGATAAGATCCATGGAATTTTGAAAGTGAGAAGTGTTTCTGTTGAACCGGGCTTTAACGTCAGTCTCAAAAACGTGCTTACGAAACTGTGCCCTCAACCTCCAGACCTGTCTTTCGGACAACCTCTCCATCCAGATCGTCACTAACTTCACTTCCGTGGGCCCTGCTGCTATTTTTAGTTCATTCTATAAAGATGTTCAATGTCGTTTTAGGCCTTTCTGATTGCGCCTCATCATATATGAATATTGAACACCAGTGAGTGTGGAAGTGTATTCTAAGGTATATAGGACGGATCAACCTGCTTTATTCAGCATTTCACCAGAATATTTTCTGGTCATACCATATATATTTATGAAAATACATACTAAGAACTTTTATTCCCATATTCATAAGGTCCTCAGAGGTTTTCATTAAAGGAAGCTGGAAGTCGTTCCGTTTCTTCTCCCCATCGCCATGCTCCTGGACCGTGCGCTAGCTCCCAGCCGGGCTCCCTGTGTCTTCAGCGCTTCTCCTCGGGGTTCACCCAGCACTCTGGCCCCAGACCATTCATCCTAAAATAGGGTTTGCAGCCCCACAGCAGCCGCTGCCTCATTAGGCTGCCCGCCTCCCCACCACGCTGTCGCCCTGACTCAGCTCCGTGTGCTCGGAAAGGTCCTACACGGTGTGTGAAGTTTGCTTTCCGTCTGCCTCCTGCTCACCTGTCCAACCCCGGCCTGCCCCACAAGACCTCGCTCACCTTCTGTTCCCCGTCCGCTCCATGTTTGCCCCACAGCTTTAAGTTCTGCTGCTTTTCTTGTACTATTCTCTAACAATTTTTGTCTGGACGTCGTAGCTTCCTGGCAGCTGCCCAAGGCGGTCACCCTGGCTCGGATGGTGTAGGTCCTGCCCCGGGGCTACTGAAACCGATCCCTGGTGAGGAGCCCGGGACCCTGTTCTCCTTAAGCCCCCAGGGGATTCATTCCCGTGATGATCAAATTACTCGTCACTTAAACCGTGCAGTAAATGTTTGAATTGAGCAGAACTCAATCAACTTTGTATTAAATGGGTTTTAAGTTCTTTGAAAATTGTGATTTGCACGTAGTGTTACCTCTTCTCATCTAGTTTGTAGTTAGTCAAGATTCTGTATCAGTGAGAGAAATTTTCAAATAAAATACTGAAGTCCCATGTACCTAAATGAACAGGTTCACAATTTCCCTTTATAAAAATCCTTTCACTTCTGCTTAACTATACAACCGATTCACGAATACATTCTCATGAATTCAAAAATACAAAGAAAAGCTCCTCCTCGATTCTTTCCCTCAGGGTAAAGGGGGCTACTGATTTGCCAAGTTCTCCTCCAAAATTTTTTAATACATTCACATATTTAGGGGACCGAGCCTGCATGGCTCAAGTCGGTTGAGCTTCAGACTCTTGGTCGTGATCTGAGGTCGTGATCTCAGGCTCATGAGATTGAGGCCTGTGTCAGGCTCTATGCTCAGCACAGAGCCTGCTTGAGATTGTCTCTCCCTCTGCCCCTCCCCCCAAAAGAATCTTTTTTAAAAAAGACAATTTCCTCATACTCAAGCATTAATACATGCTGAATGTCTTGGTTAATATTTATAAAGCGCTTGGTGTTTGTGAGATGCTCTTTAAACGTCAGTCCTCCACTGCCGGCCCTTTCGCCTGCGCACGTGGTTCATCTTGTGCTTCATGGGGTACCTCGAGCCCCTCGGCGGGGACAGTTCCAGAAGCGAGACGACCCGCACGGAGGGGACGTCCCGTGAGCGTGCCGGAAGCGCATCAGCCCAGCACGCCCAGATCTGGCGCCTGAACGGCGAGTGACAGGCTGGCCTCCAGGGTGCACCCGAGGGTCCCTGTGATGATCCCTGCAAACTTGGCAGGACAAAGAATGCTTTGGCTTTTGTTGGAAATTTTTCAGGAATGCTCATCAGGGTGTGGATTCTTTACCCTGAGATCCTTTCTTCCTCACATACCAGTGCCGAACTGAAAAGTTACTGTTTGCAGACTGGTCTCTTTCACGAAAAGGCAATGTGGCACAATCCAGGGAGACAGTTGAGACAAAAACGTGCTACTCGAGGCACTTTCTTACTTAAATTTGGCTACGGCCACAAAGCAGAAAGTATCTTTCCCTCAAAGCATTTTCACTGTTCAGAAATGAACAAAACGATGTCACTGTTAACCAGACTTAGGATCGTTGTGCAGTGAATCCAAACATTAATCATTAGGTTGTACTCCTGAAATGAATATTATATATCAGTTATACCTCAGTTTTTTTAAAAAAGAAGGAATGGGACAGAATGGAGAGCCCAGAAGTAAACCCAGGCTTAAATGGTTAATTAGTATTTGACAACGGAAGCTAGAATATCCGATGGGGAAAAGACCGTCTCTTCAACAAATGGTGCTGGAAAAACTGGACAGCTGCATGCAGAAGAATGAAAGTGGCCCACTTTCTTACACCACACACAAAGATAAACTCAAAATGGATTCAAGACCTCAGTGTGAGACATGAAACCATAAAAATCCTAAAAGAAACCATTAGCAGTAAACTCTCTGACATCAGCGTTAGCAGCGTTTTTCTAGACATGTCTCCTGAGGCAAAGAAAACAAAGCAAAAGTAAACTATTAGGATTACACCAAAGTAAAAAGCTTTTACCCAGCAAAGGAAACCATCAACAAAATGATAGGGGGTTAATATCCAAAATGTATGAAGAACTTATGCAACTTAATACCGAGAAAATCCCAAGTAATTCAGTTAAAAAATGGGGCAGAGAACCTGAATAGACCTTTTCCCAAAGAAGACATCCAAATGACCACCATGAGAAGATGCTCACCATCATTAGGCATCAGGGAAATACAGATCAAAACCACAGTGAGATACCACCTCACACCAGTCCAAATGGCTAAGATCAACAACACAAGGAACAGCTGGTGTTGGCAAGGATGCGGAGAAAGGGGAACCCTCCTGCACTGTTGGTGGGAATGCAAGCTGGTGCAGCCACTCTGGAAAAGAGTATGGAGGTTCCTCAGAAAGTTAAAAGAGCTACCCTACGACCCAGTAATCACACTGCTGCACCCCATGTTAATCGCAGTGTTATCTACAATAGCCAAGATAGGGGAGCAACCCAAGTGTCCATCGAGTGACGACTGGATAAAGAAGATGTGGTCGTGGGGCTCCTGGCTGGCTCAGTCAGTAAGGCGTATGACTCTTAAGACTCGATCTCAGGGTTGTCAGTTCAAGGCCCACATTGGGTATAGAGATTACTCCAAAAAATAAATAAAACACTGCAGTTTAAAAAAATTATTTAAAAAACAAGATGAGGCCAGTACACACACACACACACACACACACACACACACACACACACACACTGCAATGTTACTTTAGCTATAAAAAAGGGTGAAATCTTGCCATTTGTAACAACGTGGATGGAGCAGAGGGTATTATACTAAATGACATAAATCAGACAGAGAAAGAATTATCATATGATTTCACTCATATGTGGAATCTAAGACACAAAACGAGAGCAGAAACAGAACCCGGAATACAGAGAACAGACTGGTGGCTGCGCGGGGAGGGACAGGGGAGGGGAGGAGGAGGGGCAGCTTCCAGGAGCGGGGTGAGGAAGCCCCAGGAGGGCCGGCGCAGCCCGGGGAGCACAGTCCGTGGGTGGCACGTTCGTGGTTTCCCAACCTCCTTTCCCTCCCCCTGCAATCTCCCGCTCTATCCCCAGACATTGTTACAAGAGAGAGAACACAGGGAAACAAACACCATTTGTAGCTTTTCCACATTTTTTCTTTCTCGTTAACTTTCCTCTCATACTTTTTTTCTATTGCCTTTTTTAAAGACCTCCCTTGCCTCTCTACCTGCCTCGACCCCGTCATGCGGATACCCCGCTCTGTACCTCCCTCCTCCCATCCTGAGCACTTTGTGGGCTCCTAGCTGTGCCGCTGACCGAGAGATGTGCACACGGCACCGTTCACTGCCATCAGGGTCCTGGAGCCACGGTCCCCGACTGTTCTCGTTCTCGGGTGTGAGGGGCCCAGCAGCTTACTCCTAAGTGCCAGGACCCGAGTGACAAAGTTACACAGTGCTTTCTTACGCAGCTTGGATCTTTGCCTAGAACGATGTTGCTGTCACCCACTCACGTCCAGAAATGCATTCTGGAGCGAGCTCTCTGGGACAGTGTACAATCCAGGCTCACCCCTGGGACTGTGTCACAGAGCAAGTGCTGTCTGCTTTGGGATTTTTTCCCGCGTTGAAAGAGGCTAAAAAACCTAACCAAGGAGTAGGCAGATGTTCCCACCTGAGATTACTTCTATTTGTTTGGTATGGGACATGAGTTTACATGGTATTCAAGGTGAGTGAATTCTGGAAGAGACTATTTTGCTCCATAATAGAGATTAGATTTGCTTGTTTTTAGAGTTGTTATTTATCAGCGCAAGACTGAGGTTAGGTGGAACTCCTGCAGGTTGTATTAGGTAGAGATTAAAAGCAAATCGGAAGGATTGTACAGATGGAGGAAGGCGGCGTCTGGTGGGTGGGAGTGCGGTTGGTGCCTTGCTGGCCTCCTACGCAGGTGCCCTGCGATGACAGGCGGCCAGGGGACCATCACCGATGGCCAATGAGACGGGTCTCGTGTCTGCCTGTTGTCCTGTCGTTCCACACAGCTGTCGTGTCAGAGGGATTTCATGTTTCCCAAGAGGTACCTTGGTGGTAACCCGTTTTCCTTATACAATGGATCTGACCCTCTCTCCTTTCCCAAATATCACCCAGAATGAAGTCTTCATTCGAGCAGAAAGAATGTAAGGAGTATGTGGGTGTTTTCTGCCTCTAGGGAGTAAACTAGGCATAGATCTATGAATTTATCTGTTGAAAAAAGGAGTTAGTGGGAGTGAGTAGGAGGAGGGAAAATAATTATGTTTGTAACGACCCAAAATGTATATAATAAACTAGCATTTCTTCGCAACTGCTGAGTACGATCTGTCCCAGAGTCGTGGCTCTGAGGGTCACTTTAGACCCAGAGATAACAGAGTCCTTCGGGTTCAGGAGGTCATTTTGAGGATGTATGACTTGAACACTGTGAGTAAAATACCAAGGGTTTGTGTACCAGTGACTTGCTTCTTTGTTCAGTGCCTTACTGTCCCGCTCTGTAAAAGTAGATTCTCTCTTCAGGCTCAAGAGTAGCGTCGTCACTGGTGTTCAGGTAGCATATTCTTTAAAAACCAGTGTGTGGAGACAGCAACAGCCACCAGCCTGTACACCTTCAGTGGATTCATTGAATGGTTTGTGAATTATATCTCAATAAAGCTTAAAAAACTAATATGTAATTATATTGAAAATACAGTGGGTTTTTGGAGGAGATGTACCCCCTCAGACTCAGTATTCTTCATAACTGGTTTTTTAAAGATTTTATTCATTTATTTGACACAGAGAGAGATCACAAGTAGGCTGAGAGGCAGGCAGAGAGAGAGGAGGAAGCAGGCTCCCCGCTGAGCAGAGAGCCTGATGCGGGCCTCGATCCCAGGACCTTGAGATCATGACCTGAGCTGAAGGCAGAGGCTTAACCCACTGAGCCACCCAGGCCCCATTCTTCATAACTTGTTGAGTAGTAGCCGTTTTGAATGAAAGCCCCTTTTGAGCCCTTCACCGACTCGGTGGTGGCGCTCCTTCCCGCCGCGCCCTCGGGTCCGCGGCATCCCCGCACCTCTGCCTCTGCATCGGACGAGTGTGCTTAACCAGCCCGTGCGTGCCGGCCGTGCCTGTTTTTGTAATTGTGTCATTTAATTCAGTTTTCGAGTCTTCTACTTATACGTCTATGTCCCAGGCAGCTGCTCTGACACCCTCCCCCTGCCCGTGCGCCGGGCTCCGCCTGCATCCCCGCCTCCCCCGGGCCTTCGCAGGAGCAGTAACCAGAAGAATGCCACGTGCACATGAAAAGCCTTCATGTTATGATGCCTTGTTTCTGATTGCTTTTCCTCTGCTTTTTTTCAGACCGTGCAGACCTTTCAGGTTACCGAGAAGGTAAAGTAATCTGTATCATCTCCTTAAATGATGAAGTTATTTGCGTACTTTCCTCTTCAATCCTTTGTTCACATTTTGCTGCTGTTTCTGCCTTCCTCTTTCGTATTTTTATGAAGGAAAAGTACATTTCCCCTGACTTGGCTGCTTGAGTAATCCTCTCTCCCCCAAAGTGGGTTTGACCTGAAGGTAGACTTTTAGTCCAGATCCTGTTTGTGCTTAACCGTTTATCTTGGCTCCTTCCTCGGTCCCTTCCTCCTTGTCTTACTTGCCGAGGACAGAGTCGCTGCTCTGCCGTCTGCCAGGAGTGGAGTTTGTAGCCCTTTACTCCAGATGGGTTGTCTGTGTTTCTTCCCCAAAATGTGGCTTCATATTAAAATGGAGGTATTCTTTTATGTGGAAATTTTGAAGTTTTATCTTTTCAGTCGAAAAGCAGAATTTTAAATGGATAAGTGTTGTTTCTTTAGAAAAGCCTGGTGATGTGCTTCGAGACATAGGCGACTGCGCGATGTTTGAAACTCACCTGCTAGGGAAGTGCCGATGACTGAAGCCTTATCCTCTCTTCTGAATGTAATCACTACATAAATTTTCATTTGTAAATTCCCTTTCCATTTAAAAATTTATTTTTAAAAATTGTGCTAAAATATAGCATAAAATCCGCCATTTTAACTGTGCGTGAGGTCACAGCTCTGCGGCACCAAGTTCAAGTTACGGTGGGGCGTGGCCACGCACGGTCACCTCCAGAACTGCCTTTGTCCTGCAGAACGGAGACTCTGTCCTGTTAAACAGCCGCTGCCCGTTGCTCCCCCGCCAGCCCCCGATGCCACCATCCACTTTCCACCTCTATGAATCGGACCCCGCCAGTGCCTCCCATGAGTGCGGCTCCGTGGCGTCTGTCCTGTCAGGACTGGTCCGTGTCACTCAGCAGGATGCCCTCCAGGCTGATCCCTGCGGTGGCAGAATGTCCTTCCTTTTGAAGGCTGAATAATAGTCCACTGTCTGGATAGACCGCCTTTATCCAAGGAAGTGGTTATCGAAGTAAATAAATAGGGTGTGTTAGGGAAATGCATTTCCATTTTTCTACAACTAATAGAGCCCCCTCTATTGACTAAGACTTTTGCACTTTGAAGACGTTCACTCGTACTTTTTCTGTTATTAGAATGGTATTTTTACAAGCCCTAATGTCTTCTTTCTGGTACATACACGTACAAATACAACTTCTTCAAAAAAGCCTTTTCTGATTCCCTTCCCCTAGCTGGAAGTAATCTCTGTTAAAGTCACGAGATATTTATTTGTATCCCTCTAAAAATACATACTTCTTTTCTTGGTTTTGTAAGTATTTGTAAAGTTGTCTGATTTTCTGTATCAGGTTCCGCATTCCTCAGGGGCAAGATTTGCGTCTGCCGTGTTTTTACTCTGACGCCTGCACCCTTATTCTGTGACGCTAACGGCATTGACTTTATTACTTCCAAACAAAGAACGAGTTCTGTATCCTGTGTTCTTCTGGGAAATTCCACAAGCTTCAGTCAGTCCTCCCACTAAATTGATCGCCAATGCCGCTGGAAAAACTATGATTAATAACATTTTGAAATGCCTGCCCTTAAAGGACAGGAGGGATAAGAAATGGTTAAGAGAAATAGAAGGGAAAAAACAGGGAAAAAGAGATTTTCAGGAAGAATGTGTTAAATACCACGCAAGTGTTAATTAACTGAAGTGTCAAATACCACTCATTCGAGGCAGAATGAGAACCAAAAAGAGAACTTGTCTGTTGGCTTTGTCAGTCTGAGAGAGTGCGTGCAGCCAGGTTGCAGGGGGTTACGGCCTTCGGCCGGGAAGGGGCCCTGGCTCCAGGGCACTCACACTGTGTGAAGCCCTGGTCTCTCTCGGAGGAAACGGAGAATGGAGAGCCTGTCTCCAGAGAGGTCGGGGAGGGCAGAGGAGAATAGCCTTGTGAGCTAAGAGAGGAACGTGCCCTGTGCAAGCCCGTCGTGGTACGAATGGCCCATTTCGAACCGTCCCCCACACCGTGGCCCTCTCGTGGCCCCCAAGCAAAAGTTAACCCTGAAAGACGCTTTGTGCATTTGTTTGGACAGTTACTTCAGCTCTTGTCCCAGAATAGGCCCAGAAATGAGGTGGCCGGGATCTCTGAATGTGCAGGCAGGATACTCATGCAAACTGCAGCGTGGGTGACAGCCTGAGCCAGGACGCCGGCCGCATGCTTGCACGGATCCCCAGCTCAGCCGCGACACGTGTCCCTGTCCTGTAGAAGGGACGGGTGCCTCTGATCTGTGTTCTCTCTGGGACTTAGCTTCCCGCAGGGCCTCAGGGAGAGCTCCTCCCAGTCGCTGGCTGGGAAACGCTGAGGTACAGAGGCCGAGGGCATTTGCAGTTACGCTCTGGTGTTGTCTAGAAGTTTCCAGAACGAGAGCAGGCACAAGCAGGACAGGACCACGTGACATGCAGGAGGATGTTATCGCAGACAAAGCAGTGGGCCTTTTGATGCATCTTCTCCCGCACATGTGGTTCATTTCTCAGAAACATAACGCACAGATACTGTATTCTTTTTACTCAGGTACCATACAGGCCTTGAACCCAGGCTCACCAGGAGTGGGATTAGCGAAAAATGTAGCAGTGACATTTATAGGCCATATTTAATTTCCTTTGCTTCTCCAGTTTTCCTGCTTTATTAGATTTTTATCTTAGTATTACAACATTGCCTGGGTTTCATATTATACATGAGACAGGCAGGAGTCCTGTGGTATCGGGAAGAACCCTTGTGGACTTCGCCCCTCGGTGCTCAGCAGAGTGACTCCATGAAGTGTGAACAGTGTCTCGGGAGAGCTTCGCCTATGAGACACACGCTGAGGGAGAAGGGAGGAGGAGCACCGTGATGCACAGTGGGTTTGGAAGAAGCGTGTGGCAGTCACTCATGCCGTGAAGCTTCCATGTAGAGTCCGTGCACACTCATGGCCGCCGGCAGGAAAATCAAACCCCTGTGTGCTCAAGGGAAGAAAAGCAATGATTGAAGGGGGTGTTCAGGTTGCTTGTGTGTACAGATTTCTCAAGAACACAAAAAGTCATTATCTGGGGAAATTGACCCACAGAGAGAAAAATGAAGCACTTCCGGGCCCAGTGCCCTCTGTTGATAACACCTTTGTAGGTAAGAACACAGAACTTGTCCATTTGCAAGAAAATTGATCCATTTAAAGTATAGGGAGTAATTATCTAAGCCTGGGGCCGTTTGCATTTCACAGAGCTGATATTTTAAAGATCTAAAATGTAAAGGACTCTTTTTAAGGCTGAAGCTGAGAACAGAAAGTCTTAAGTGTGCTGTTTACAAAGGACTAGATTGCTTCCACACTACTTGCTTTCAACCTGAGTTTGCACTTGGTGGAGGAGGAAAGAGGAGATTGTCAGCACAGGGCGTGTTCTGGAAACAGTGTGTACGTTTGAACAAGCCCGATCAGCCTCTGTGATTTATATGTTTTCATTATATTCAGAATTATGTTCCAAGGATCGTCCATCTTATGTAGCATAATTTTTCCTGAGTGAGTTGTTAAATTCAGAATTTGCAGGCTTGTGAGTAATGCTCCGAGTTGGAGGCTTGTGGATCTCGGTGGTTTTGCATCATGAAATGAACTGTTAGTGTGGCTTAGGAATTCAGTGTAAAATGTGAATTTGGGGGAGCATACTCTTGTGGCAAGTGGACTTAGTCCTGATGTGTTTGTTTCTCTCGTGTTTGGAGCAAGCGATGATATCAAAGTGGTTAGGAAGCCCCGCTCTAGCGCCAGATGACTGGGGTCCCTATTTGTGACTTTTTTATTGAGATACAACTGACATACAGCATTATGTTAGCTCCGGGTGCCCCACGTGATGACTCGGCATTTGTACACACTGTGACATGTTCGCCACAGCAAGTCTGCGTTGTATCTGCCACCGCACAGAGGTATAGAATTTTGTTTTCTTGCGATGAGATCTGTTAAGATCTACTCTCTCGGCCCCTTTCACACGTGCAGTCCGGTGTTGCTAACAGTGGTCAGCATGCTGGCCCAGGTCCATGGCTCAGAGCACAGATCCAAACTGTGCAGTGCGTCTCAGGACGCTGGGAGAATTCAGTGAGGTGATATGTGTAGCATGCAGGAACCACTGGTAGGTGCAAGCAATCACTCTTCCTGCTCCAAGACGACCTTGAGAAGAACAACACTGAAAAATCCCTGTGCACGTGTTCCCTTAAAGCAGAATCGTGCTGTGTTTTAATTTCCATGTTAAAATCTCATTTGAAGTCAATACCCACAGAAGGCCAGATCCGCGGAGTTGCGTGATCAGAATGGAAACGTGAGCGGCCTCGCCTTGGAGACGAACGGCAGCTTCTCTGAGTGATGGTTAGAGCCACCAGCTTCATTAAACCCCTGGTCTGACTTTGAAAATGACCCACACACCTAGGAGTAAGGAGTCGGAAACAGCCATAATAGCAGTCAAGTGAGCTAACATTGTGGAGGATTTGAGAGTGACTGTCCACAAGCGAAATGCTTTTTTCTCTAATAAAAATTCAAGAAACCTGAAGTTGGCAATGTACATTTTTGAATTTTAGAAGAATTATGTTCCTTCAACTTCTGTTGAGCACGGAGTTCACATCAAGATCTGTAAGTGTCATGCCAGTAAGACCCAGGATCTTACAGAAGGGAGGGGCGCCCGGAAGAAATGACTCCAACCTGGCACGGGGTTGGTGACAGTGAGGGGAAACTGAGGCCCAGCTGCTGAGGTTGCTTGGAGAGTGAAGGGAGGGGCTGGTCCTCACGGGGCACCTTCCGAAAGGTGCTAGTCCAGGTGCCAACACTGCACTAAACGAATCTAGGAAACAAGCCTCTCTCTCGCCTGGAACTGAGGCTGATGTGTTCATTATAGTTTCAGCTGGAAGGAAAGTGGCGGGTTTGGGGGAAGTTTTTGGTTTGGTTTGGTTATTCTGAAGATGGATACATGAGCCTCTTTGTGGGCTGAGTTCTTCTCTGAGAGCTGCCAGAGTACAAGGATGGAGAAAGGGCGCCTGGGTGGCTCAGTGGGTTAAAGCCGCTGCCTTCGGCTCAGGTCATGATCCCAGGGTCCTGGGATCGAGGCCCACATCGGGCTCTCTGCTCGGCAGGGAGCCTGCTTCCTCCTCTCTCCTCTCTCTCTGCCTGCCTCTCTGCCTACTTGTAATCTCTCTCTCTGTGTCAAATGAATAAATAAAATCTTTAAAAAAAAANTTTAAAAAAAAAACAATAAAAAAAAACAAGGATGGAGAAACAAGCTTCAGAAGACGCTGCAGGAGGACGGGTCCTGGGTTCNAAAAAAAAAACAAAACAAAAAAACAAGGATGGAGAAACAAGCTTCAGAAGACGCTGCAGGAGGACGGGTCCTGGGTTCAAGTACATTCTCTCCCCACGTAAGGGTATAGATTGGAGATCTTCTCTCCAGGAACAGACGTAGATGTGAAATGCTGTCTGATTATCTCACTGCGTCTTTGATTGGTAAACTCCAGGACTAGGTCTGAACTTGGAGGATGTAACACATTGCTCTCTTGGGCAGCAAAGCCTCTGTTGCTTCTAAGTGGCCTCCTGTGTGCTCCCCTCTGCTCTGCAGCTACGCGTCGCTGATAGCTGACTGGCCCGTGGCGGTGCTGGGCATGTGCACTGTGTTCGTCGTCATCTGCGCCTTGGTTGGGGTGTTAGTGCCCGAGCTTCCCGACTTCTCTGACCCACTGCTGGTAAGGAGAATTCAGCCCATCGAATCGCTGTAGCCCAAAATTATCTCAAGAAATTCAGGATTTCAATACGTGTAACATTGTACAATTTAGTAACCCTTTTCTTTAAAACCTTCTCAAGCCATCAGGAGGAGTATGCCGCTCTCTTTCTGAAGAGTAAACCCTTGTCATCCTACTTGCAGGCTCTTAAAAGCTCAAGGAACTTGCTCACCATTACAGACCTGGAAATTTTGCTTCTTGGCTCCCACATTTAAGCTGAAAAGCAATAAGATGGAGAATCTGCATTCCATAAAGATATTTTCGTAAAGTCTTTAAGACCGAATGTCTCTTTTTCTTCCCCCCAGAGAAATGAAAGGAATTTCGGTTTTACCAAGAGGTAGCAGGGTCTGTTTTTAAGTAAATGTTCCCATAAAACACTAACTTGCATGTCGTAATTTGATTTCACCATAATTTTTTATAACATTAAAGTAAATGTTTGCTAATTGCTTAGGTATGATTTTGAAAGGGAAGCTCTAGATACGGTTATTCTTCTTTGCTGAGACGGGTCACACACCAGAGAACCAAACTGCCTTGTCACGGTGAACTGTGGCCTCCGTCTCGCTCGGTGCTGTTCATTCCTGGGGCAGCTGTGAGGAGCATCTGTGTTTCCTGTTGAAAACCACGTGTCGCCCCAGCATTGTTTTCCCAACCTGCTGTAACCATTCATAGCCTGAAGAGAAGTACACTAATGGGAATTTGTAATATTTTGTCTCAGGGTTTTGAGCCAAGAGGGACCGCGATAGGCCAGAGACTGGTCACGTGGAATAACATGGTGAAAAATACGGGATACAAAGCAACATTAGCAAATTATCCTTTTAAATATGCAGATGAACAAGCGAAAAGGTAATTGTTTATTAACTTTTACACAAAACGTTGCTTGATGAATTCCTCTATTAAGGATTGCCTGAGCAAGATGATTAAATGCCAGTGTATGGCTCAAAATCCCTTGCCACTGAATTGGTTTACATTGTTGTTGTCTTTTAAGATTTTGTTGTATTAAGGTAAAAAAGTGAGGGTTTGGGTTTCTTTTTCTTTTACAGAAGTGAGAAAATTAATGTTGGTTGCTTATATTAATCCTTTTAATTTCTTTTTCTTAAAGGGTTTTATTTATTTATTTGACAGAGAGAGAGATAGTGAGAGAGGGATTATAAGCAGGGGGAGTGGGAGAGGGAGAAGCAGGCTCCCCGCTGAGCAGGGAGCCCAGTGCAGGGGCTCGATCCCAGGACCCTGAGATCACGATCTGAGCCGAAAGCAGACGCCTAATGACTGAGCCACCCAGGCACCCCAATCCTTTTAATTTCAAGTAGGTCATGGCTGAGGTATACTGTTACCGGTATGCTTATTGGCCTTGAAATAGCTAGTACTTATTTATTTTTACGTTTTTATGATTGCATTATGGTTGACCCATGTAGTTTAGTTTCGGGTGCATAAGAGCAATTCAATAAGTCTACACCCCACACCGTGCTCGCCTCCATCTGCCGCCGTGCAACACTGTTTCGACATTGTTGACTACATTCCCTGTGCTGTCACAAGTGCTTTATTGAAGATCACATTGTCGTTCCATTTCAGCCATCGGGATGATAGATGGTCAGATGATCACTATGAAAGAGAGAAAAGAGAAGTTGACTGGAACTTCCACAAAGACAGCTTTTTCTGCGACGTTCCGAGTGAGTGGCATCCTAGGTGAACAGCCCCTCAGCCCTCCTTGTGCTCAAGATGGAGCACAAGTAAATCGAGGCTGGTGGGAGGAGATGCTGGGCACTGACACAGATTTTAACTGATTTAACTTGTAGTTTTTCTTCTCAAGGTCAGCCAGCCACTAATCTGAATTTATTTACCTATAATAAAAATTAATGAGATTATTAAGTTAGATTCAGTTTTAAGGAAGATAAAAAATATCAAAAAAAAATCTTGACCTTTCAAGTCATTTTAAATTTCTTACATTATTTAAAAAAATATTCTCAGTGAGGTAACAAGTACATACTTTTGGTTCGAACCCTAAAATAATCTACTATATTATCAGAAATATAGTAAGTTTAAGTTTTGTTTCATTCAGAAAGCATATATAGTAGCCTTCTCTGTGCCTTAGGCATTAGAGATAGAAAGATGAACAGAATACTGTCCAGAGGCCCATGGCTGGAGTGCCTCAGGGGCCAGCCCGTCATGTGAACACATCAGGCAGTGGGATGTGACATCATGTCACGGAGTGCAAAGAGCTGCCACACAGCTCCACAGAACGTGGCCTTGCAGAAATGAGAGCCCAGATATGTAAAAACTTCCCTGAGGTCAGGAATCCAGATTCTAATGTAGCATCTCCAGGTCTCCAGACACTGGCAGCAGATTCCCTAACCAGCATTTGCTGTGGCATAGAGCACGGCCTCCGGGACACCGGTGTGCATGGAGGTGGCTGCTTAGGCATGGAGAGCAGGCGTGAGGACCTACAGCTTCTTTAGTGAATCTTCACACCAATGCTCTTTTGAATGCAGCTTTTTTCAATTGTTGAAAATCTCCCTAAGATGTGTATTTCTCTGTCTTGTTAGAGGACCTCACTGGGCCTCTGATGTTTCTAGAGCTAGCCGAGCCTGAGGGTCTTTCCCTGGGACACTGTTTCACTGTACGGTAACTGAAAGATGAAAGTAGGAGATTAGGGAGAATTCTGGTCCCAGGAAGGAGCACACATGTCTTTTACTGTGTCTTACTAGAAAATCTGAACTCTAGTTGAATGTTCGGTCTGGTTTCTCTTTCTCAGAGTGGCACTATGGATTTCTGAACCATCTGTTGGTTAATTTCTGAACCAGGATGAACATTAGAATTCATGAAATGTGGCCACATCTGTCCCCACAGCCCCCAGCCAGCACTGTCCCCTTGGGCACGGCGAAGGGCCTTTCTCATGGCCACACCTTGAGGAAAGCCGTCCCAGCCCCACTCCAAGGAGGAGTGTTTGTTTCCATGGGTTTGTTTCACTCTTTGAAATCAGTCAGTTAGATAATGGCCATTTGGGGAAGAAAAGGGTTTACTAAAGAAAACCTCATAATCATGAATAAAAGCTCATGTAATCAAGCTTTATTCATAAATTTGCAGATTGGTTTTCTTTGTAAGCACGATTAGGCATTTTAGATGATTTCGAAGAGTCCACTCTGTTTTATCATATGAAGTTCTTCTAATGGCAGAAGGAGCAGAAATAGCACTAACTGACCCGCTGTTTTTCCTTTAGTTCTCACACCTGTTTGAGAGAAACGTGTTTTCAGATGAGGGGCCAGGGTTCAGAGGAACTGCTCATGTCCAGAGCTGGGGCAAGGCAGGACCTGGTTCCACCGCTTCCGACCCCAGGGCCGGGCTTGCCTGTCCCACAGCTTGCCCATTTTAGTGTGATGATCACACTATTTATTCTAGACTCCGCTGGCCCAGAGAGACCACGGACCCAGCCAGAACGTGGATTATATCTGCAACTCTGGCCCGCGTTCAGTACCCGGTTGACTGTTTTTAGTGCTTTTAAATTGATCACCTGCTATCTTTCCTCCCTGGTTAGCTGCCCAAGAGAACACCCACTCTTGATGCTCCCTAACAGATCCTTCTTGGGTTTTACACCCCACTCTGGTGATGTGTTTCAAAATTAAGAGGGAGGCGTTCAGTTAATTTTGTGCTGAGAGTTCTTACGGATTACTGTTCTAATCACAGTCTGATCAGAAGTGGATCTGTTATGTAGCGCCTATGAATTTTCAGATATCATGAGGAGACAAAGTAGACAAAGGCTTTGAGCAGAAACAATATTATAGCATTGCTTTATTTTTTTGGCCTCCTGGAATTTATCGAGGAAAGGCTCTCTGCTGTTAATGATTTGTCCTGTGCTTCCCCACTTTGAGTTGCTCCTGAATGCTGAGTCTGATGAAAGAAATGGACAATTATAAACCATTTTCTTTTCTTTTTCATGTCACCAGGTGACCGATATTCCAGAGTAGTATTTACTTCAGCTGGAGGGGAGACACTATGGAATTTACCTGCCATTAAATCAATGTGCAATGTAGATAATTCAAGGGTATGTAAAGAAAAACTGAAATGTGTTGAGAACAAATAAGGTTATATTTTTGCCTGCTGACCCTGGTTCTCGTGGGATGACAGCACTTACTTGGGCCTCACTCCTGGGGACCGCACACCCGAGGCCAGCTAGCACACTGTAGCCCCAGGATCTGACTGCCTCTGCCGGGCCCCGTCTTTGGTGCCCGCTGCCTTCTTCAGCGAAGAGTGCTTTCCTTGCCCTGCCCCGTCTCACCGCTCAGACTTGGTCTCTCCTTCCCTTGGGTGCTGTCTCTCCAAAGCTAGTTGCAGTGTCTCCTCCTAAGGCCACTGTCAGCATTTCCACTCCACAGTGAACAGCCTGCCTCTCTGGCAACCAGTGGGTCTCTGGGGCAGATTTAGGGCCCAGGCTGGGAAAAGGGACACCCAGGGGTGCAGGTGTCTGTGTAAATGACGAGGAATCCAGCCCAGATTGTCCTGAACCCAGAACAACTTGAAGACAGAGGATTCAAAACAAAAAGCCATCTTCTCCCAATCTCTGGAGCTGGAAGACGTTGGCCCCAGAAACTGTGATGTTGGTCTCCGGGTCTGGAAGAGGTGTCAGTTCCATGTGCTCAGAGGAGGATTCTCCCAGGAGAGCTTGCTGTCTGCTGTCACTGCTGCACCTGCCCAAGCCCAGGAACCAGGTGGAAGGGGAGCTCGTTGTATGCCTAGTGTGACTCTAACGCAGAAAATGCAGAAACTCACTGGTAGCAGGAAGTGTCATCAATGCCCGCCTGAGAGCTAGCCTACCCCTGGTGCAGGCCCCTGCGCTGGCCACAGGGCTTCTCGGGCAAGCAGGCCAGGCTCCTGGCGGTCACCAGGCCAGCTCTCCTCGTGCTCAGGCACCCACCTTTCCCCTTGGGTCCCAGGCCTCCCGACTTTATTCCTCATTCTGAAAGACTCTGTGTTGTCTGCCAGGCCGGCTATCAGGATTTTCCCTGAGCACCGTCTTTTCTCTGCCCAGCTCAAACAGACCAAAGTCACCAACCTCTCCACACAAACCGAGGTTCTTAACCACTGGTCCGTTTTTATCTGCCTTATTTACTGTCTTCTCTTCTGTAGCTGCCCATTCACTATTCAGACGCTGTGTGACCACCTTCCCTGTGTGGAAAGTTAGCTCCAGAGGAGTAAACACAGGACTTAGTGTCTGCAGGACTTCCTGCTCGGCCCTCTCCACCCCTCCCCACAGTCAGCCCCTGACCTTGGTGCTTGTGACACATCTTCACAGATGGTGATGACCACACTCACAGGAGAACAGTTCGGGAAGCCCACACCTTTTCGGCCTCCATTCATTATCTTTGCTGTTGACCTTTATACCTTCCCTCCCTCGGAGGCTCTCCGGGGACCGGATCCACACAGCTGATCAGTAGCTGCTGGGTGTTGGGTATTGTTGAATTTGTCAGAGTGTGTTCCAGACACTTGGCCGGGTTATTTCATTTAGTCCTCATAACGGTGCTCTGAACTGAGGATCCCCTGAGTGGAAAATAGCCTATAGGATCCAACAAGACAAGGGAGAAGGGGTGGTTGTCTTCTGCGTGTGATGCATGGCGGGAAAGGGACTCAAGGGAGGCTGGGTTCAAATCCCACATCTGCCTCTTACCCTCGGCGTGGACTTCCCCATCCAGAACACAGGCAAATCATAGGATTTAAAGAGTCAAAAGAGGAACAGCCTGATTGTGAGTGCCGCCGGGCTCTGCATGGACCCAAAACTCTCAAGCCCGTGAGCAGCGCTTTCGTGAATGGAAACAGGACATGATTTCCTACACATGTGAATATGTATCAGATGCTATCAGATGATAAAAATCAGCATGAGTAGGTGGCTCACAGGAAGGCCTGCAGAGAGGGTAATATAACCTCATTGAAGGGGAAATCATGGGAGGAAAAGGTGAAGACACACATGTGCCTTCTATGCAACGATGCGTGCCCGCGGCCCCCGCGCTCGCCCGCAGCCCCCACGCTCGCCTGCAGCCCCCCGCGCTCGCCCGCGGCCCCCCACGCTTGCTGGTGGTGGCTGCTCACCTGTGTCTTCCCTCCTTGGCCACTGCAGCAACATGGAATTCATAGTCGGTGACAAAAGTCCCAAATAGGGCAACAAGCTGTGGTTTTAGAAGAAGCTCGGCCTTCTCTGTCCTAAGGGGGGGAGCGCCATCTCCGTGGCCCCCACAGAAGAAGTGTGATGTCATGCACAGAGTTCTTAGTTAACAGCATATTCACGAGACGCACAGTCATGAACCTGAGCTGATTTCTAAGCTGCATCTCAGGCTGGTAGCAGGAGAACATTATGGCAAAAGCTATTTCTGCAAGAAATTAAAACAATGAAGTCTAAGTGTGTGGCTTCCCAGTGGTCTAACTTGATGGCATTTGCAAAATGTATGGACTGTGGAAGGAGCAGGGTGCCCCCTTGTCTGAGTATTTCCTTCTGTGGACTCAGAGTCAGCACCGAAGGCCCTGCGTTCAGGCGTGTGATTCCTGGCGGGAACACGGCGGGCAACCGGTCCTCTTCTGAGAAGTCGAGCAACAGACGCAAGACATGTCTGCCTGAATGGTCAAGCCAGTTACAGACCCACAGCAACAAATGAATAAACAGAGGGTCAGGGCCCCAGAATTCTGCCTCACAGAGCAGGTTATCATTTTACTTGTTCAATACTGTGTTACCAGTTGCACACACCTTTGTATTCCGGTCTCAGGCTCTGCAACGAATGCACAGAGTTAAGGTGTCCCGTGACACCCTAAATGACAGCTGATGCATAGTAGTTCAGCCTGCAGATAATCACTGTACCTGCTCCGGGTCTTCCAGCTTGAGAGCCTTTGCAGAGTGCTGTCTGTCCTGGTGGTGATGCGAGCAAGCTGTGTCCCTGGGCTACTGGTCAGCCTGTCCCTTCCCCTCCCCTGACCTCCCACTGTCCTGCTCCAGCATGTGGCCATCAGCCGCCGTCAGCGGATGGGACCCACAGCAAGTGATGGCCAGCAGAGGAGCTTACCTACATCCGGCAGTCAGCACGGTATCTCAGGCCAGACATGGCCGTTGTCACCTGCCTGTGTTGACGGCACGTGGAGCTCCAGCTCGAGTCCATTTCAGTTCCCGATTCTGATGGGCTTTGATTTCCAGAGCGCCTCCTCACTGAATGCTTGTGTCCTTAGACGCTGTCAAAAGGAGGCTCAGCCAACTCCCCGGATCTCTCTCCCCAGGGACGCACTGGCAGACTGTCCATGAGGAGCCAGAGTGTGCTTCTCGGATCTTGACTCTGCGGGAAACCCTTCTCCCTGTTCCTCAGTCTTCGCACGTCATGGAAGTTAGAGCTCAAGGAGCAGCTTTGAAGAGGAGATTTGAAATTTAGTGACTACCACCCTGTTTAATGCGTAGGTTTTGTGGACACATGATACCCCCCAAAGCTTAGTGGACCCCAGACGACCTCCGGATGCTTGTTTTAAAGAGGACCGTGGGGCCCCTGGGTCCCTTGAACTTACAGTACAAGAGGGGTTTGTCCTGTGAGGGGTGCGTGGATGGGATCCCACAGTAGGGCACATTCTTTATTCTTACTCCATTCTCAGCCTTTTACGATATCTCCAACTTTGCCAGTAGTTTTAAAAGTTAAGGTGTCATTTAAAACTGTGCTGGTTTCTTCTTTTTCTCTCTCCTCTTGCTTCCCCCAATTCTAAATCAGCCTCACCCCTGCTGCACTCTGTCAACCACGTGTGTACACGGACATGTTACAGCCACAGAAACAAGACAGTTCCCAGTAACATCCAGTCTGTGGCTGACTAGAATGAAAAGGGCCACTTTTTCATGATCTACAAGAAATTACTTCCACCAACTGTTCTTAGTTTGATAACTTAACAGATGTTGAAATCATTCCAGTGAATCTCTTTTGCAACAACATGGCAGAAAGTATAGCTGCCTTTTGTGTGAAGATGCACCTGCTCGCAGTCTCTTCCAGCCCCACAATGTAATACATGCCTGAGTCTGTCACTACCCCGGTCACGTGCTGCCAGGCTGGTGTCACCATCCCACTGCCCGAAGACTTAGGCACCCTCCCTGCAAGTTAGCACAGACCCTGACACACAGTATTGCTCCTTTGCACACTGAATCCCGATTTCTCTCTCTCGCTGTGAGCAGCTCTAGGGCAAGGACCACTGTACCCTCCCACCCTTCTTTGAGTGTAGGTGCCCAGTAAATATTATTTCTCTTTTGGATGGATGGATGGGTGGATGGATGGATGAATGAATGTGAGGATGGAAGGATGGATGGATGGGTGGATGGATGGATGGTTGGATAGGTTGGTGGATGGATGGGTGGGTGGGTAGATGGATGGTGGATGGATGGATGGATGAATAATGAATGGATAGATGGTGGATGGATGGATGGATAGGTGGATGGATGGATGGATGGTTGGATAGGTTGGTGGATGGGTGGGTGGGTAGATGGATGGGTGGGTGGGTAGATGGATGGATGGTGGATGGATGGATGGATAGGTGGATGGGTGGATGGATGGTGGATGGATGGATGGGTGGATGGATGAATAGGTGGATGGGTGGATGGATGGTGGATGGATGGATGGATAGGTTGGTGGATGGGTGNTGGATGGTGGATGGATGGATGGATAGGTGGATGGGTGGATGGATGGTGGATGGATGGATGGGTGGATGGATGGTGGATGGATGGATGGTGGATGGATGGATGGGTGGATGGATGGATGGGTGGATGGATGTATGGATAGGTGGATGGATGAGTGGATGGATGGATGCACGATGGATGAATAGATGGATGTATGGATGGAGTGTGGATGAATAGATGAATGGATGGATGGATGGTGGATGGGTGGATGGATGGGTGGGAATATAGGGCCTTCCTCCGTGAAAGCCTAAACAGTCTCTGGGGCTCCCTTCCATTCAATTCAGGGTCCTGGCACCCAGCTCAGGGTAAAAAGTATCAGTCACAGCATCTTTTCTCTGTCCTATGTCTAACCCTGTCAGAGTCCTCAGAGGTTGTGTGGAAGGTTGTACATCAGCCAACTCCACCTGTGAACTGGAGGACTGGCTCTCAGCGCCTTACTAGATTCTAGTTTTGATAGTGCATTTGGTCTGCATTTATCTTGTCTAACTTTTTAATCTTTGGCCATACACACATGCAAACTACTATTTGGAAAGGTTACTCAAGGTCGTTTCTTTCCGGGCTTTGGCTGGCAACCCCGTTCCCTTCATCATTCGCATTTGGTTCTTTGAGCAGCTCCGAGCGTGAAGCTGGTGGCGGGCTTCATGACAGATGCAGTAGTTTTCTTCCGTCTGAGACTGTCCGACGCTGAGGCTGTAGCCCCTTTTTTCTCACTCACCAGGCTGACCCCAGGGACTCGTGTGATACGTCTTTGTGGGATAGGAACTGGTTATCTGCCACAAAACCCAGAGGGGTGCTATCCAAAGGTTTCCCATGATTTATTATTAGGTGGTTCCGTTTCCCCTGACTTAGCATATGTGACTATTTTTACCTAGAAACAATTAAATATTAATTATCCTGTTATAGAATGTCGAGTCATTATTGCTCTTTAGAAATGAGCTGAAAATCAAGCCTTTGTTAAAGTAAACATTTTAGTACACTTGAATAATAACCCTTTGGGCTCATTTGTCTTTACCTTCAATAACGTGCTCTTTAAAAATGCTTTATTATGGACATTTTTAAACGTATGCAGAGATAGACTAGTATAATGAATCCCCACGTGCGGGTCGCCCAGCTCTGATACTTGGGGTACACGGCAGCATTCTGTCCTCTGCACCCGCCCCCAGGACTGGTCCCACCAAAGCAGCTTGATGGCCAGGCCTTCAAGGGGGACGGGGAACGGGGTTCTGGGGTCATTCTGAGTTCCAAAGACCATTTGTGCCAATGCTCCCTATCATTGATAGAGTCCACTTTAATAAAGGCAGGAAGTGGTTTAATCCTGGCAGAGGAAACACACTCACGCCCTTTCTGCACTTTGGAGTCCCCTCCCTGGAGCAGCCTTTGGTAAATAGACGTGAGTGGGCCGCCTTCTCCAGACAAGCTCTGGACAGGCTCAAGAGAAGGACATAGTTCCTAAGCTCAGCCTCAGGAAAGAGGGGCCACTCCCACCATTGGCAGATTTGTACGGAATTGTGAAGGCTTCACCGTATTCTAGCAACCCCGCCCTGGCACCGGAGTCATTTTTCAGTTTGCTGTATCAAGAGCAGCCAAAGAAGAAAGGCCTCCGGGAACAGCCATAAGCGAGGCACTGTCCACACCAGACCCAGAGCCGTCCTGCGGCCACCACACAGCAGACCCCACATCACCAGAACCCAGAGACTTTCAGCCAGCTCCAGTAAGCTTCGAAGGAAGTGGAGGAAATCACCTCCTACCTAAGTATTTATTTTGTTAATCAGATATGCAGACTGGTGTAATTTAGGAACCTTGCCCTGTTCTGCTTGTTTCTCGGGGAACCGTTTCACCCCCCGTCTCTCGCGCACCTGACATCAGTGCTCCCCACGTCACCTTGGGGCTTGCTGACAGTTTTCTGGGGGTATGTCATCTTTGCTTCCAGCTAAGTTGGTTGAGATATAGTACCTTTATCACCAAAAATTTCATGCCCATAACCAGAAGTTTTAGGCAAAGCCATCAGTTTGTTTCCTCTCTCAGTTGGACAACTGTTCCCTTAAATTAATCCTGTAGTTTCCACACGTGAGCCACGGCCTGTCCGTTTCATTGCCTTTTAAAGTAACTTGGAAAAGGCCTATTTCAAAGAGCTTCTCCTTCTGCGTCCTTAAAACCAAGCCAGCTCTGGGTCCCCCGCACGCTGAGCAGTTTGCTGTCTGGAGGGAAGCGCCCAGCGGGCGCTGCACAGAGCAGGCTCTAGGGGACGGCCACCTGGGTCCCAGCCGACACCTAACTAGGAGGACAGCTATGTAACCTGCCCCTCGAGGCCGCCTTAACTCGGGCGTCTGGGTGAAGCGGTTGTAAACACCGGTCTCCGCGTGTCTCTCTCCGCAGATTAGATCCCACCCGCAGTTCGGGGACCTGTGCCAGAGGACCACGGCTGCGTCCTGCTGCCCCAGCTGGACACTGGGGAACTACATCGCCATCCTCAACAACAGGTCGTCCTGCCAGAAGATCGTGGAGCGAGACGTGTCTCACACCCTGAAGCTGGTGCGCGCCTGCGCTAAGCACTACCACAACGGCACCCTGGAGCCCGACTGCTGGGATGCGGGCGCCAGGAGAAAGGGGCAGCTCAAGTGCACGGGCGTGCCACGCAAATGCACCAAGTACAACGCGGTCTACCAGATCCTGCACTACCTGGTGGACAAGGACTTCCTGACCCCGAAGGCGGCCGACCCCGCCACGCCGGCTCTCAAGTATAGTATGCTCTTCTCTCCCACGGAGAAGGGGGAGAGCATGATGGACATTTACCTGGACAACTTCGAGCACTGGAATGGCTCGGACGGCGTCACCACCGTGGCAGGCATCGAGTTTGGCATCAAGCACAGCCTGTTCCAGGACTACCTGCTGACGGACACCGCCTACCCGGCCATCGCAGTCCTGCTGGTCCTCCTGGTCATGTGCGCCTACACCCGGTCCCTGTTCATCACACTGATGACCATGTTCGCCGTCATTAGCTCCCTCATCGTCTCCTATTTCCTCTACCGCGTGGTGTTCAACTTCGAGTTCTTCCCTTTCATGAACCTCACCGCGCTCGTTATCCTGGTGGGAATCGGGGCGGACGACGCGTTCGTGCTGTGTGATGTGTGGAGCTACACCAAGTTCGACCGGCCACACGCGGCGACCGCGGAGACGGTGGGCGTCACGCTGCAGCACGCGGCGCTGTCCATGTTCGTCACCAGCTTCACCACGGCCGCCGCCTTCTACGCCAACTACGTGAGCAACATCACGGCCATCCGCTGCTTCGGCGTGTACGCGGGGACCGCCATCCTGGTGAACTACGTGCTGATGGTCACGTGGCTCCCGGCCGTCGTCGTCTTGCACGAGCGCTACCTCGTCAACATGCTCAGCTGCTTCAAGAAGCCGCCGCAGCAGGTCTACGAAGGCAAGAGCTGCTGGACGGTGGCCCGCCGGACATGCCACAGGGCGCTGTTGGCCGTTTCAGAAGTGTCACGTGTTTTCTTCGAGAAGGTGCTGCCATGCATTGTCATTAAGTTCCGCTACCTTTGGCTGCTGTGGTTCCTGGCCCTGACCGTGGGCGGGGCCTATGTCGTGTGCGTGAACCCCAAGATGAAGCTGCCGTCCCTGGAGCTGTCCGAGTTTCAGCTGTTCAGGCCCTCCCACCCCTTCGAGCGCTACGACGCCGAGTACAAGAAGCTCTTTATGTTTGAGCGTGTGCACCGTGGGGAGGAGCTGCACATGCCCATCACCGTGGTCTGGGGTGTGTCCCCAGAAGACAACGGCGACCCCCTGAACCCCAAGAGTAAGGGGAAGCTGGCCCTGGATGGCAGCTTTAACATCGCAAGCCCGGCTTCCCAGGTCTGGATCCTGCACTTCTGCCAGAAGCTGAGAAACCAGACTTTCTTCTACCAGACAGAGGAGCAGGACTTCACCAGCTGCTTCATCGAGACGTTCAAGCAGTGGATGGAGAACCAGGACTGCGACGAGCCCACCCTGTACCTGTGCTGCCGGCGCTGGAGCTTCCCCTACAAGCAGGAGATCTTCGAGCTGTGCATCAAGAGGGCCATCATGGAGCTGGAGCGGAGTACGGGCTACCATCTGGACAGCAAGACCCCGGGGCCGCGGTTCGACGTCAACGACACCATCCGCGCAGTCGTGCTGGAGTTCCAGAGCACCTACCTCTTCACACTGGCCTACGAGAAGATGCACCAGTTCTACAAGGAGGTGGACGCGTGGATCTCCCGCGAGCTGAGCTCGGCCCCCGAGGGCCTCAGCAATGGCTGGTTCGTCAGCAACCTGGAGTTCTATGACCTCCAGGACAGCCTCTCCGACGGCACGCTCATCGCCATGGGGCTGTCTGTGGCCGTGGCCTTCAGCGTCATGCTGCTCACCACCTGGAACGTCGTCATTAGCCTGTACGCCATCATCTCCATCGCCGGGACCATATTCGTCACCGTCGGCTCTCTCGTCCTGCTGGGCTGGGAGCTGAATGTCCTGGAGTCTGTCATCATCTCGGTGGCCGTCGGCCTGTCCGTGGACTTTGCCGTCCACTACGGAGTCGCTTACCGCCTGGCCCCGGACGCCGACCGGGAGGGGAAGGTGATCTTCTCGCTGAGCCGCATGGGCTCCGCCATTGCCATGGCCGCGCTGACCACCTTTGTGGCGGGGGCCATGATGATGCCGTCCACGGTTCTGGCGTACACCCAGCTGGGCACCTTCATGATGCTCATCATGTGCGTCAGCTGGGCCTTTGCCACCTTCTTTTTCCAGTGCATGTGCCGCTGCCTCGGGCCACAGGGCACCTGTGGGCAGATTCCGCTGCCCCGGAAGCTGCAGTGCAGTGCGTTCTCTCACGCCCTGTCCGCGACCCCCGCCGACAAGGGACAGAGCAAAACGCGTGCCGTGAGTGCTTATCACTTCGACCCCAGGGCCCAGAAATCCGACGTGGAGCATGAGTTTTACGAGTTAGAGCCTCTGGCGTCCCACAGCTGCTCCACGTCCGAGAAGGCGGCTTATGAGGAGACCCACATCTGCTCTGAGTTTTTCAGCAGCCAGGCCAAGAGTCTGGGGCTGCCCGTGCGTGCCGCTTACGGTCCCAGCTCCAAACAGGAAACCAGCTCCGCCTCCTTCCCGCCTGCTCTGGAGCAGCACGCCCTGTGTCACCTCTTCTCACTGAATCAGCGCTGTCGTTGTCCAAACGCCTATAGACACTTGAGCCCGGGCTCGCATGCTTGCGCGCAGGCGGGCGACGGCCTGTGCCCCCGATGCGCCGCCGCCAGCAGCTTCGTGCACGTGCAGAAGGCCCCCGAAGGCTTCGTGTGCGCCGTCCCTCACATCCGCCACTGCCCCTGCCTGCAGGGCAGAGCCCGACGGCCGGGAGCCCAGAGCGCCCTGCCCGCAGGCCTCTTCCTCCACCCGGTGCAGCACGTGCAGGCCCAGGAGAAAGTCGGCAAGGCCAGTGCCCACGGCGTCCGGGGCACGGAGGAGCCCAGTCCACAGATGCCAGAGCCTCCATCCTTTGTCCACAGAAGCCCGGGGTCTTTACGAAAAGCCAGCTGTGCTCCCAAGAACAGCCCAAGGGGACTCTCCAGAGACAGAGACCTCGGGAACGTGGAGGGCAGCGGAGAGGCTGGGAACAAGGGCTCAGGTCCAGGGGGTCACGCGGACGAGGCAGAAAGGAAAGCAGAGCCACGTCTGTCACAGGACTCCGAACATTTTAATCAGAATGAACCGAAACCCGTGTTGAACCACTGCACGGGGGTAGCCCGGTGCTGCCCTAACGACCCCCAGAGCTGTGGCCGCGGGGTCCAGCTGACGTGCGGGTCTGCGGGCCATCAGGTGTCAGAGCACGAAGCCAGCGTGCCCCCTGCACTCACACACTCGGAACTTGCTGGTGAAAGTTTGTTAATAAAAACACTCTAATAAATATAGTGTTAAATTCCAAACTGGTACCTCTCAGTTGTTCCTTTGAAATGGAAGTAAAATCCAGAAGTTTGGAAAGGGAGCCCCAAAAGGCAGAAACGGGCTTCACTTGGTTAAAAATCATAGGGTACTTTCACATCCTGTATGAACAGTCAACAAACATATCTCATGAGTGTTGGCTGATGATTGGATTTTATATTTTCAAAAAGTACAAAGTTCAAACAGGCTTTTTTTTTTTTTTTTTTTTACCTTGATACCCAGCTTGATGAGTGCTGGCCGGCGTCTTAGCTGTGGGGTAGCAGTGAGCCCCAGGTGCAGAGTCAGAAGCTTCTGGAAGCGTGGGGTCTCCTTGGCCGCCCTGCGCATCTGATACCCTGACCCAGGTACAGTCATTTGGACTTTCATCCCCCAAAATAAACACTGATTGTGATAGAGGCACTTTGGTAGGATCCAGGAACTACACGTTAAAATTTATCTTAATTGCCATGCATATTAGTGGTGCTTTCTGCCCGTTTGCATGAGTAGAACTTAACGTGAAGGTGGTGACTCACTTAGACCCAAAAAGCACATGTGTTCAGGTCTTACGTGTGATCACGCAGAAGGCAAGTGTACCGTCCTGCGTCAGGCCACACGTACGTTAGCGCCCAGAGAGGAGCAGCACCGCACTTGCTGGGCTCGAGCGCGCGTGGACAGATGCAGGGGAGACGGCCCGTGGGCCCGGGAAGCTTCCGGGGTGAGAGTGTCCTGTGAAGCTCCCCTCCCTCCGCCGTCAGTCTGGGGCCCAAGATGTGGGCAGGCGGGGGGTGACGGGGGGGAGCGGGTGGCCTCCTGGTGCCGCTGCGCCCACATCCCTCCCACGCTGCCTCTACTTCGGCCCTCCCAAGAGAGTGCGTGGAAATGTTTCATTTGGTTTTTTTAATATTTTAATTTATTTATTTGATGGAGAGACGGGGAGAGAGAGAGCACAAGCAGGAGAATGGCAGGCAGGGGAGAAGCGGGCTCCCTGCTCAGCTGGGAGCCCGACTTGGGACTCAATCCCAGGACCCTGAGATCATGATGTGACCTGAAGGCAGACACTTCACCGACTGAGCCCCGCAGGAGCCCCTGGAAATGTTTTTAAATACAGTGTTCTTTCCAAAAGTGGTATTGCTTATTTTCCAAGAATAGTTTTCCAAATCGGATCAGACTGTTATTCTAGGGCCTGAAGAAAGCTGCCAGGAGTTGGAAAGGACCTTATGGTTCCCTGACTGCACATTTCTATCAGGTAGCTTTCTGGCTTCTCCGTTACTCGGTGACAAGGGACCCGACTCCCTTGCTGACTCCCTTGTTGTCCTGTAGCATTTCTATAAGTTGGCCCTTCTCTGCGACAAAAACACATGCCTCTGATCTTCCTGCCCCGCGTGTCCCTGTCCTCTCACGACGTCCCCGCCCCCTCCCCTGCTCTTCCCCGCCGGGTTTAAGCCATTCAGACGCTGACCGAGCCCCTCCGGACAGCGCCTGCCTGTGCAGAGCCTCGAGGGGGACCGGGCGTCGCTCCTGTCTCTTCTCCTGGGGACAGAGGTAACGCGTGGCGCCGACAGCCCCGCGAGCCTCGTGCAGCGTGGAGGGGACCCGTCCGCTAGGCTGACGCGGACGCCGAGCCACCTGTGGGAGCGGGCTCGTCGGACTCTGTGTCCGACCCTGGCGCGCTCGGCTGTTAGAGGAGAGGGCACGAGTGACAGCGCTTGAAAATAGGACTCCGCGTTTTTCCTGTGGAACCTGTAACCGCGAAGTTGGCTAGTCAGTCTGGCCGCCCCGAGAGCTTTATGGTGGCACGGACACAGACTGAGTTTAAGGATGACCCGAGACACACGTCCAAAGTCTACCCGAAACACTGTGAGGGGAGCCCAGCAGGGCGGGGCCCCTGACCCCCGGGCCCCTGGCCGGCCGCGCGGTCAGCCTGCCGCCCCTGCTCGGGCTCCAGGACCCCCGGGCCCCTCTTCCCGCCGCTCTGCCTTGTTACCCCGAGCCCCGGGTGGGGCCCAGCTGCCCACTTTGGTTTTTGAACTGACTATATTTTTCATGCAGGAATTTCTCAAAGAGTTTGGTAGCTGGAACTAGAAATCTTTTTTTTTTTAATTCCTCATTACTGGGAAGCAAAGGGCCCCTACTTCTAGTTGTGTCTCACAGAGAAATTCCATCCACCGTCCCCTTGTGGCGAATTGCAAAGCAGATAAGCAGTCCAGTTACCCGTGAGGAAAGAGCGCTTTCCCTGTGAAGCACTTGTTGCCCGGCGGTATTTGTGACAGACGTGCTTCCAGGTTTGAGCCCCTGTTCCCAGATTCTCCCATGACTTCCTCCCTGCAGGGCCCCCCCAACATCTCCAGCTGATGGAGAAGCAGGACAGGCCGCGAGCACAAAACGCAGAGGAGAGCCGCAGGGCCGCGTCCGCGCGTGGCCGTCCCCTGCTTGGAACTGCTGTTCTCCGCGTGGCGCTCAGCTCTCATTCTGTGCACTTTCTTTATCACCCCCTCCTGCGGGCTTCGGCCTTCTGGGTGTGAAAATATTGCAGCTGGTGGTTTGAAGACGGGGGTCTTACGGAAGATCGGGAGGTCATCCTAATTCACCGGGTCTCCCATGGAACCGTCTTTCCACCAGCAGTTAGGACAGTTCTGAATGAAATATGAGGCAACCAGGACTGAACACAGCTGTGTCTTTTCTCTTTAATGAGCAGAGTCATCTTAGAAGGAAAGGATGACGCCCATGTAAAAAAAAAATCCCAAAGACTCAACTGGACTTTTTTCCTGAGATTCAAACACAACTGTAAACTTAGAAATGTGTTGAAATCATGAGGGGATTTTTTTTTTTTGACGCAGAAAAAACTATCATATTCAAATACCCTTTATACCATCATGGTTCTTTCCAGAATGTTTGCTGACATTTCATTTGTTATGTCCAATTGTCATATTAACCTGCAGTGTTTTTGTAGAATAGCCACTTTCTTCAGTGTCCCATTTCCTATAAATATGTTATATTTCCTATAAATATACAGGGAAAAGATCAGTAATGACTATACATGGTTGGTTAGTAGAATCTTGTGTCTTTTGTTCTTAATGCTTTACCTGCCCAAATTTTAGATTTTTCATGGGGGGAAAAAGCCCAAGAGTATAACTTCGGTTCTCATAAGCTTTAGAAAGCAGTGTGTGACAAGGTTGTGTGCAGTGCCCTCCGCTCCCCTGAGCACTCAGTGCGCGTGAGCGTGGCAGTGGCGGCTTACTGTTGGGGACTGACGGGTGCTCGCAGCACATCAGCAAGGCCCCCTGGGATCTGGGGCGGATCGCGGGTTTGGGGACGGCAGGGCACAAAGCAGTGATGTTCCACACTCAGGAGCACTCTTCCTGGCCAGGATGTTCAATAACCTTGAGAACCATGTACTTTTTTTTTTTTTAAGATTTTATTTATTTATTTGACAGAGAGAGATCACAAGTAGGCAGAGAGGCAGGCAGAGAGAGGAGGAAGCAGGCTCCCCGCTGAGCAGAGAGCCCGATGTGGGGCTCGATCCCAGGACTCTGAGATCATGACCTGAGCCGAAGGCAGAGGCTTTAACCCACTGAGCCACCCAGGCGCCCTATTTACTTAGTTTTTTTAACAGTTTACTTCATTAAGAAAGAACCAGCGGGTTGTTCACTGGCTCTGTGTCACACTGACACTATCTGTGCGTCTGCCACTGCGGCAGAGGGTGCGTGTGGTGTAGAGAACGTGGGTATGCTCACATGGGGGCTCCAGTGTGGGTGTTTGTGCAAATACTACAAAATGATAAAGGCTTCATCCTGCTCTAGTCCGTCTCCCCGGAACATCCCTGTGCTTTAAATAAGTGGCGTCTTTATGTTCCAGAAGTCACGTCTCTGTTTTCATCCATTATGTTCTTGGGGTGTTCTTAGAGTCACCTATACATGCTCCACATTTAAATTAAATCAACCTGCACTGTAAGATGTCTGCTAAATGTTGAGTGAGTAAGTGGATAAAAGGACGATGAACGGTTGACGTAATCTGGGCAGATATTTCCCCCCTAGTCACAAATGATGAAACCAAGGCTGAGGGACTTAACCTGGACATTCGGTTGACGAAGTGCCAAGCTAGGAGTCCAGGGTTTTTTTCATGACGTAAATCCATCATAACAAAGTCATTTTTTAAAAAGTGGTTAATGATTGCTTGATATCGTGTTGATTGTAGCAGTGTGTGCAACCTCTCGTGACACAATTACTTACTCGCCTGCCAATCTTTGTTAGTTCTTATTCAAAGTAGATGCACATTCTTTCTAGTTCTATATTTGCTATTTACGGATAATGAATACTGCAACATGTGTGTTTCATATCCATTCTGAAGGTCTCCTAATGCTCAGGAATTGAAAAACAGTACCCAAGACCCACAGTGCTTTTTCTGCAATGATCTGAACTAAAGTCGAATCTTTCAGAAAATGGACAGAGTGGAATGACATTTCCCGGAATATATATTTAATTTTACAATCTCCTAATATAGAGTTTTCCCTAATGCAAACTGACTTTCCCTTCATTAGTCTGCCACCCACGTGTTGATTCACGCATCTATGCCACAGACACTGCTGAGTGTGGTTCCAGCCAGCTGTGAGGGGAGGAGCCCTACCGACACAACCCTTGTCTCCCAAATGCCCAGAGTAGTAAACAAATCACCACCAAGGACAAATGACTACCTGCAAGAGAACCAGTTTTACAATGTCTACAACAAACAAAAGATACTACTTCTATCATACAAATCAAAAGAAAAGGACCCCCAGTTGAAAAATGGGCAAATGGCATGAACAGGCACTTTGCAGAAGGAGGAATACAGGGCAGTCTACCCCCCAGGTGACGTGCCATCTTTACCTAACAGATGGGCCAGAACTTAAGATTGGAGACAACGAGGGGAGAGAGGCACTGTTTTGGATGAGTGAAAATCAGCACAGTATTTCAAAGGGGCTGTTTCTAACCACAACTGTGAATGTTTATAGTCTGTGATATAAGAGTCCCATTTCTAGGACCATTTCCTCGGGAAATGCCAAAGAGAGGGGGTCAGACGTGGATGGGGATGTTGGAAAAACCAACTTGATGTTCACCGATGAACCCAATTCAATATAACTGTGGAATTCTTTGTGTTGCCCTTAAAAATATGACACAGGTATTTGTAAGATTTATTGTTAAGTGGAAAAAACAGGGTTACAAATAAAATGTCTACAGTGATACACGCAAAATGTGTAACAGAGGCTCCCTCTGGGGCTTGGAGTCCAGTGAGGGACTAACTGCTAACAAAGGAGTAATTTCACATTATATATTTTCTCAAAGTGCCTGGATTATAGGTGGTTTTTACTAAATTTGTTGTATGTATTTTTTAAATAAGAAAGTCATTAATGTCCAGGGGGCGTAGTTTAGCAGAAAGGCTGACTTGAGATGGAAGAAAGCAAGGGGGACAGGGAATCCTGAGCATCGGCTATCTGCCCACACGGCTCCTCTTCGCCACTGTCCGTCCAACCCTGAATGACTTGTCGAGGTCAGCACATGACCCTACTTTATGGATGTGCAAACTGAGGGCAAGAGAGATTGGGAAATGCAGTGGCAGAGCTGGGCTTTCAGCCAGGGGTGTCCTTGGGCTCCCAGACACAGCCCACCCTGCTGATGCCGATGCTGGGGGCGGCACCCAACACACTCGGAAGGTTAAGGGGCCATTGCTAACTGCCGAGGACGGTTGTGACGGTTGCTCTCATGTGATCTCGGAAGGCTGTGATCCAAATCCTTTTTTCGGCAGACTTCCTTGGTGCTTCCTTAGATGCTCTAAATGTAAAGGCTGAACAGGGACCTCTGCCGTGGGAGCTCGAGCCTAGACTCACCTCACCCAGGGATTCACAGGGGAATCCTGCGTGTGTGACGGGCTTCACCCACTCATGGAACGCCCAAAGTTTAACACCCTGTGCCTAGTTGGAAAGCTTCACCACCGCTGGGGACCTGCTTTCCGTCTAGAAGCCGTGCCCAGCCCTCCTGCCCCAGGGCTGCAGGCATGGGCTCCACCAGTCCCGTCAGACTCGCATGCAGGTGATCACACCAGCAGGGATGGGTGTCTCCGCAAACGCGGGTGATCCTGGGGTTTGTGGATGGCAGTCGGTAGCTCCCGGACCACGGCCATTCTTCAGGGAACCTGCCTTGTTCCTGGAAGCGTGGCGCCCGTGACTCCAGCCCTTGCAAGATTTCAGTGAGTTTCCTGATGTCCCTTAAGGAATGTGGTGCTCTGAAAACCAGCCAGGATAGGTTTTGTCCCATGCAGCTCAGGACCTTGCTCAACATGATGTGGGGGACCCGGGGAGGGGGCCTCCTGGGGGTCTCGGTCTGAGCCCCATAGAGGGGATGGGGAAAGGAGCGAATAGCATCAGCCGGGCCTCGCTGGCTCTTTGTCCACGTGGATCATGGTGTGGGTCTGCAGGTCTGACATAGGGAGAACATTCCAGGTGTCGCGGTTGCTGTGCATAAGGGGAGACAGGCTCCCATCCACCCAGGACAAGCTGGGAGCACCAGGCCGGCCTCCCGGGAGGTTAGGGCTGGGCCCCAAGGGACTGAGGCCAGCGCAAGGGCCAACACTGCTCTGGATCCGCGCCCTTGTGGGAGTTAGAGGCAGAATTATTTTTCCTCCTGTGATGAGTGACATTTCTTTTATTAAAGCAAAGATAAAGACAGAGAGACCAGCAACTGAATGTTGAGTGGGAAGTCTCAGTGTCCAAGGGGGGACAGTGTCCAAGTGCCCTTCGGTCTGGGCTCTGGAGGTCAAGGTCAGAGGAGGAGGAATGAGGTAGGTCCCTGCCTCCCCCAGAAAGCAAGAATTGGGGGTGGTGACTATCTGGTCACGTGGGCTGTCTGTTGGGGGCGCTGCGCCCACTGGGGTCACGGTTGTCCCCTGCTGCCTCCTCCCCCCGGCCGGGCCCGCTCACTGTCACTGGCTGGGTGGCCGGTGGTCTTGGTCAGCTTCCTGTCGGGGTTCCCATCAGATTCAGGGGTGAGGTGTGCAGAGGCACCTGTCTGCTGCGGACAGTGAGGTGCTCTCTGCGTTCTTGGAGGTGCTCGGGCAGGGGGCCGCCTGCCTCAGGAGGGCCCGGGCCCCTTCTCACCGCCGTGCTGCCTGCTGGCATCAAGGACCCCCTCCCCGCTCTCTCGCGGGCACGGGCCCGGGGGCATCCGCACCACCCGAGGATACGGTTGTCTGGGGTCGAGCAGGAAGCAGAGAGCAGGGCCGCTCTTTCTTCTCTGCGGCTGGAGCAGGTTGGGAGAAGTAAACAGGAGGCCGCCCAGGCACAGAAGGTTCTGGAATGAGCTGTTTCTTTCCGACTGGAAGAAAGAGACATCCCGACTAGTGGCTCTGCATCTTCTCTGGGCCCGCAGAGGGAGGCTGGGAGTGTCGGCCAGGCTCACAGGGGGAGCACCGAGGGAAGCCGGGGTCCTGGGGGCCGAGGGGCTTCCACTCCAGCCTCAGCCCACACCACTGAGACCCGGCGTGGTCCCTTTGGCCGTCTGGTCTGGGCTGCAGGAGGGAAGAGTCCTGCTCGCTGCCTCGGGCATCTGTGGCCCCGTCTGCACACCGTTGGCCATGAATGGGGTCTGTGTGTCCCGGGGCACACGGTCTTCCTGCACCGGCCCCTCTTCCTCAGAGACTCCACCTCCCGGGCTTCTCAACCGCGAGTGCTGCCACCCTCCTCCTCTGATGGAGACGCCGAGGCTCACGGAGGCTCACAGAGCGAACGACCCTCCACCATCAGGAGGTGGAGTCCGGGTGTGGCGGGTTCCTCCCCGCGTGCCTCTGTTTCCCCCCGCGTCCCGTTGGGATCGCAGACCCACCGCCCAGCACCTGCCTGGCTGTAAACACCACCTCCCCTTGCTCATAGCAGCTTCGAGATCTGAACTTTTGGGGTTTTCATAAGAAAGTGCTTAGCAGATAAACTGAAGTTGGGGACCAGGGCTCTCTCAGGGAATTGGGGGCAGGAGTCATGGGCGGATTGAGGGGTCTGGGGACGCCCGTTCAGCTTGTGTATTGGCCAAAGGCATGCGGGTGAAGTCAGGAGTGCGGGGTCCCCTGAGCCCCTGCACGTCAGAAGTAGCCCCTAGACAGGATCCAGGGGCTGGCAGCAATGGGTCCCTGCGCTGGGGGCCCCGGCCCTGCTCCCCTGAGAGAGAGCCACCCGAGTCCCAGAACCACCCCTGCCCGGGTCGACGAAGGTGCGGGCTTCTGTCTGCCATGCTCACCCCAATACTGTACGGGCTTCCCTGCGTTCTCAGGCGGGTCTTACCACCCCCGCTGTGTTTGGGTTCCAATGACACAGCCGCCTTTCCTGGGACCTGGACATGGACGTTCCAGGGCCACGTGCAATTGTCCCGACGTCTGTCCTCAGGCCACGGGCAGCAGACTCCTGAGGGACAGGGCAGCCTGCAGACCCCACGGGACAGCCCCGGGTCAGAACCAAAGTCGTGTCCCCGGCCCCAGGACCCTGTGGAGAGAGGACGGGCACCCCTGGCTTCTCCCGCTGCCTGGCCCCCACGACACAAGCCTGGCAGGAGCTGAGACACCCCACAGCACCCCAGGGCAGGCCCCCAGCGAGGCTGGCAGGGAACCACGGTGGCTGCACCCCTGCCACCTCTGTCACGCGGCCCCCGCGGCGGAGCAGCCCGGTCCCCGCCTCCCAGGAAGGCAGCTACTCCTGTCCGCCTGTGTCCAGAGGCCCCGCAAGGCTCCCAAGGGCAGGGAGGCAGAGCAGGGAGTCCCCGGGGCAAGAGGAGGCCAGGGGGTGAGGGGCAGCCGTGGGAGCCTGGGGTGACCCTCTCCTCATCCTGCAGAGACGGCGTGGGGGCTGGGGTGGGGGCTTGGTGTGAAAGAGAGCTGGACACGCTTCTCCGGTTTCACAGTTAGCATTTCAGATTAGCTGGAGGGGCGCCGCTACAGAGCCTTTCTCCCTCCCCGCCCCCGTGGCCCCAGCCCTGCCCTCCCCCGCTCCCCGAGGACTCAGTGAGCGTCAGGTCCAGACCCGTGGCCCTCTGCTCTGCGGCTCGTCAGAACTGCCCTCGGAGGCTTGAAGACGCGGGTGCCCGGGCCACATCCTGACCAGCGAAATCAGAACCCGTGCAGGAGGGACCCGGGCGTGACCGTGTTTTCAGGCTCCCCGGGCACGTGGAGAAGCCGAGCCCCACACCGCGTGCACGCGCATCACGCGGGGTCCTGCCCACGGGCGGATTCCGGGTTTCAAACAGGCGCGAAGTCCCGCTGCCGCCCATCCACACACCTCACCTTGAATTGCAAGGCGCTCAATACATTCCGGACTTTCGGGAGCTGCCCACGTTTCACGGGTCTGGACCTGACGCTCACTGAGTCCTCACGCTCTCCGCCCTCTGTTCGAACCACACGCAGGATGCAGCCTCCAGGGGGTCAGAGGGCAGACGGCGAAACCCACCCTTTACGACTCTGGCACAGCCAGCAGCCATCGGAGGACCGCATTCTGCACGGCCTCTGTGGCACAATTCACGGAAATGTCAGGGCCCCCAGCGCAGTGGGGCTCCGTGGCCCGAGGGTCTGGAGGAAGGTCAGGGTGGGCGGGTGTCTAGAAGCAAGCTTCATGGGCGTGCGCCGAGCGAGGTAGCACTGCCCCGGGGGACCCCCGGCTGGCAGCCACGAGCTGGCTTCTCTGGGCCGAGCCCCACACCCAGCGCGCTCTGCCAGGTTGGCAGGAGTGCCGGTGAAGGGACCGCAGTCCCCGAGCCTGTGCGGGGTGTGCGGGCCTCACGCTCAGGGACAGTCGGTCTGAGCACGTCTCTGCCCGGCACTCATGCAGGGTCGGAGGTACAGGCGCACCTGCTCAGAGCGCAGCAAATCCACCCGCGGCTCCGGGCGTGAAGTAGCCCATCGTGACTGTGGAAGGACAGAAAGCCTCCTGTGCCCTCCCCACCGAGAGCAGCAGCCGGGAGAAGGGAGGGGAAGCCGTGTCCCTGGGACCAAGCCCGCCTGCAGCTCCCGCGCGGGGCTCCCAGCTCCCCCAGTCCGGGCGGCCTTCCTGGGACCCAGGCTCATGGCGTGAACTGCTGGCCTCTCCTTTCTTGCCCCGGGGGGCTTGGGTGGCTGGGAGGTGCGCTTCCATGTTTCAGAAGAACACGGTAACTAAGCATTTTGAAGGGAGCTTGTGTAAGTTCAAATCAGATGCTATGTCGGGAAATCACTGCAGCTGCCGCCACCAAGAGCCAGCCAGCAGGACGCCAGGGAGAGGGGCTGGCAGGTCAGGAGGGAGGCACACAGCCTCGCCCGGCGCCGCCACAAAGCCCACGTGCCACCCCGGGGCGAACAGACCGGGCGCCGGAGCCTCACCCCCTCACCCCCGGGGGCGTGGACTTCTCGCACAGCTGGGCAGCCTGGCCTGCAGCCGACCGGGGCCCGGACCCCGCGAGAGCGCCCGCAGAGAGGGTTTGCTCCGGGTCCGTGGCCTCCGGGCTGGGGGACCGAAGCGTCGGCTGTGGCCCCCGCAGGCTCCGTCCGGGGCTCCAGGCCTGGTGCCGCCCAAAGCATGGGTGTTGGGCGAAATGGGACTTGAGGCTCTCTCTTCCTTTCACTCCTGCTTGAGGGTGTGCAGGGTGGGCACCGGCCACGGTGACAGCAGGAAGCCAAGCCCGTGCCTCCCGGGCTCTCCCTGAGGCCCACTTCCAGATATGGGGACCTGTGGAACAACGGGAGGAGGAGGAGCACTCAATTTGGCCCCGTGAGGCTCAGATGCAGCTGTGTGACTTATGTGAGTCAAGCAGTGTGGGTGACAAGTTCTGCGTCAGGCAGAAGCTTCCAGAACTTACTCTGCTGTGAGCGGCTGCTTGGCGGTAACAGCAGCCTGGATGGCGGGTGATGAAGCCGCTTGCCACGATCAGCCGTGGCCTCGGCCAGTCAGCTCTGCTCAGAGGCCGTGGGGTCCCACAGAGACGCCAATCCCGCCCCAGTGTCGAGAGGCCGCGGAGCCTCCCCCATGCCATCCTCCTTCTGGAAAGAGCTCGCTCACTGGCGCCCCCACTGCTGTCGAGGGCACACGGCGGACTGCGGGCGAGGGCAGGTGTCTGCTGTCTGGGACTCGCCTTCTGGGCACATGGACACAGCAGTGAACGCCCCAAGTACTAGTCACAGACGCACCAAGCGCCCAGGGCCAGACAAGGCCAGGCGGCGCCCTGGGGCCGGGAGGCGGCCAGGGTGGATTGCGGGGTGCAGAGTCGGGTTTGGCGCTGGGGCTCTGGGGGAGCTCAGAGGGTCTGCAGCAGGAGAGTGAGCTGCTCTGACTCGGGTTGGCTGCTTCCTCCGGCTGTCAGCGGGTGATCGATGCCACAGCGAGGGGTGACCTCGCAGGCAGGAGGGACGGGTGGCGCCGATCCCAGGGGACCTACAGGGCTCGGACAGGGGACGTGGGACAGAGGGAACGAGGACACTTGCTGAGCTCCTACCTCGGGAAGGTCCAGATGGCACTAAAACCCGGACAGGAAGAGCACCACACAGAAAAACGAGATTTTTTATTTCCTTAGTGGTTTTCCCGAGAGGCCTTTACTGAGGGGGGGCGGGGTGCATGGGGTCCTGAGGCTTGGTCCCCCTCACGCTCCTGGCTTCTGCCGGGAAGGGAGCCTGGCTCGCTTCCAGCCCAGAGGCCTTTCTGCTCCCAGCATCTGACGCCACGGGGGGAGCTCTCCGTGTGGCTCTGCAGGGCGTCCGTGTCCCCGCAGGAAGGGCTCGCCCGGCGGCCCCAGCGGACCAGACGCAGGACAGTGTCTGCTCACGCTTGCGCTCTCGGCGCCGCGCGGGGACAACAGCGGCAGCAGCAGCCCGGCCACAGGCGACGGCGTCGGGGCCACAGCACACAGGTTGTGAGCGTCCCTCCGGCGCTCGTTCCCACCCCGAATGCGGGGCTGCAGCCCGGGCTGGCCGGACCGTGCCTCCCGCAGAGCCGCTGACACCAGCCGGTGCCGTCCGCTGGATGCCTACGATCGTAAGTTCCCTCCGAGAGAGCGCAAGAACACTCCAGAACCCCCGCCTCTCGGTCCGGCCCCTTTCCGTGCATCTGTTCCCTGGAAGCCCCTCGCGGTCGGACGCTGTGGGCGGAAGCGCACGGTCCACTGGGACCGTCCTGCGGGGTGTTCGGGCAGGTCGGTCTGACGTCCAGTTTTTGCTGGTGTGGTCCCCACGTTGGCCGTCGTGCTGCGTTCCGGGGTGAAGGAGGGGCCGTGGGCTCGTTGCCGGGGGTGGGGGGGATGGCAACCACTTCCCCATTGTTGTGGCCACTGTGAAGGCGTGGACACCACCCCCAGGACAAGGAACTCTCCGCTGACCCGGGTGGAGAGCAGAGCCCCCGACCCCCAGCCTTCAGCCGGCGCCCCGCATGCTGCCGTCCGTGTGCACTCGTCCGTCCACGCCCGCTCCGCGCAGGACCAGCCCCGGGGCCTCCAGAGACACCGCCGTCCGGGGCGAGAGAGACGCCCAGGACCCGTGGGGGCCGGTGACAGGCGCGGCAGGAGCCCGAGCGGGCCACGCCGGGAGGCGTACTGACCGACGGCGACGGCCCCTCAGCAGGGTCAGGACGGACAGCGGCCCGGCCGTGAATCAGGAGACCCACAGGCAGGAGTGGGAGGAAGAGGGAGGAGGACCCCGGGGGCCGGTGCAGAGCTAAGGGCGCCACGGCGCACGCGGCCGGCACGGGCCAACACGGGAAGCACGTGCTTCCTCAGCCCCGACACCCGCACCGAGCTCGAGCAGCCCCCAGTGCTGGGGGTGGGCCCCGGGAGAAGCCTCCTCCCCCGGTTCTGGGCACACGTGCCCGGACACGCGTGGGACCCAGGACAAGAGCCCCCGTCCAAGCCCTTTTTGCAAGAAGCCATAAACATGCCGTGTCTGCTCTCCAGCCTTGACGAATGTGCCCTCTCGGCACCTGGAATCCAGGCCAGGCCGAATTTAGAGTTTTGAATTCCATGCTGCAGAGGGTGGAGGTGGGGGAGAGCTGGCCGCGGTCCCCTCCCCTGCCAGCGGGGTCCTGCCCTGCGTTGCCCGGGCCTCGCATGTGCCCCGTAGAGCTGCATGGGCCTTCGCTCTGGTCCCCCTCCTGCAGAGAGCTCTGGTGGCCGTGGCTGAGAGAGACCGTCCCGGGGAGGAGTCCCACGCAAGTCCCGTAACCAGCTCAGGGCCACCGCGGAGGGAGTCTGAGGTCTGGGATCCGCCAAGCACCCTCCAGGTTCTGTGAGGCGGGGCGGGGGCTGATCCTATGGACGCTGCCCCCTGGGAAGGCCTGCGTCCGAGCGGCCCCCTGAAGTGGGCGTCAGGGCGCTGGGATCTCTGGACCTCCTCAGGCACAAGGAGAACGTGGCGGTCACGTGAGCAGCGGCCGACATCCCTGCAGGCGTTTCCAGGGGGCAGAAGGCAGCCCCCGGCTGGGGACCCTGTCACCGACCCTGAGCAAGGCTGGTTGGGTGCTGTCGGGCTGGGAGGGGCTGCAGGCTGGGGAGCTTGTCCTGGCCTGCGGGGCACGGTCCCCTCTGTGATCTGCTTATGGGCATTCCTGCCACCCGTCCGGTCCTGTCCAGGGTCCGGGTCTGAACGTCTGGGCCACCCAGGGACGTGATCTCGTGGGGCCTGGGAACGTCGAGAATATTGATTCCGTCCCCGAACACTGAAGTGTTTTTCCTCAGTTCTGTCTTGGGGAACACCTGCATGTGGGGTCAGTTTATGACGACATCCCGAACAGAAACAGCCCAACGCCCAAGGAAGTCCCAGGATTCTCCACGCCCTTCCTCCTGCCCTGGCAGCCCAGGCACGCTGCTCCCGTGTGCCCGAGCGCCACCGGCCTCCCTCTCCTGGGCTCAGGTCCCGACCCGTCAGCCAGCGTCTCGCCCTGTCCAGAATTGGTTGGCTCCCTGCACTTAATTTACCAACTAGTTGCTACGCGTGGTGGGTGTGGGCTGTGATCGTGTGGCCGGAGGCCCAGGGGGGCTCTGAGGGGCGTTGGCGGCCTGCCCTGAGCGGCGCACCCACCGACACCCTGGCTGGGTGGCTGGCCGACTGCTAGCATCCGTGCACTCCGCTCGTGGACACGGAGCACGGGAAGTGGGCCTTGCTGGGCCACGCCCCCACCGTACTGAGCGACCACGGGGAGGGCAGTGGACACCCAGGGCTGGACTCCAGACAAGGTTCTAGTGCCGGTGATCTGACGTCTTGGTGCCAAACACCGAGGGGTCGGGTGATGGAGTCTGCTCCTCCAGCAGCTCATGGGACTCATCATCACTGCCGGCATCCTCTGGGGTGGGGGGGGGGAGGCGGTGCTGGCACTGAGCCCCAGAGCTGCAGGGACAGAGCAGGGCCATGGAGGGTAGGGTCAGAGTGACGCCCCAGTGTTGGGTCCCCCGAGGGCCTGGAATGTCCTGCTGCCTCCGGCCGGACCCTGTCTGGGTCCCCCGCTCAGCGTCTGAGCCCACCCTGCTCACCATCATCAACACCCCCTCCCACGGGCGCCTCCCTGTGGTAGGAAACACACCGTAAACACCTGGCCCTTGACCCCACATCTGCCTCCAGCCGAGAACCCATTTCTTCCCTGCCTGCGACAGACTCTGCCGGTGCCTTTCTTTTTCATTTACTGACTTCTCTTTGGAGACATTCACGTGCGTCAAGTACGTGAGCTTTGAGAGTAGAGCTCCGTGACGTGTTGAGATGTCACCCCCAAGGAAGCAGAGGAGACCACGCCGGGGCGCCGGCTGACCCTCCAGGGGCAGCCGCCGATGGTCAGCGGCCGTCTTCTTGGGAGACGACCACTCACTCGCGGCTGGACATTGTCACAGAGAGGAGGAGGTGCCCGTGGCATCGTGGCGAAGCCGCGGGTGTGTGCGCTGTGCGCCTGTGAGCTCTGAAGACGCCCAGGGGGGAGGACAGTGGTGAGAGTCTCCGGCGGGCGCTCTGCCTCCGGGCCTCCCCCCGCCGGCGGGTCTGTCTCCCCACCGTCCACGCAAGAACACAGGTCTTTGGGTTTTCCGTAATATTAGTGTTTCCAAAATGTGCATTTGGGGGCCTCACTTGGATTAATCCTTGAAATCTAAAAAGCAAACTGTACCATTTGGGGCTATGTTGGGAAATTTGGTCCTAAACTAAAAACCGCATGCTCTTAGATTCTTGGTCTGCCGGTTCCACACTCGGCGGAGCAGGTTCCCCTGAGACTTTCACACGCTTCCCTGTCATCAAGCGCATTCTGTTCAGCGGCCGAGTCGCCGTTCCACACGCTCTTCTCATGTGTCAGTTACTTGCGTGTTTCTCTCTGTGTTTTCATCATTTGGTTTTTACTTTATGCTTGTCCTTGTACCAGTCACATTACGTGTCCTGATCCCGTGTTCCCGTGAGCTCTGCCCGAGCCCCGTGTCTTCACCGCGTGCTGCTCTTGGACCACGTTGCTCTCCTTCACGTCCACTCTTTGGTGTTTTGAAGGACATTCTCTCATAATATTACTTGCCCACTGAAAAACTTTCTGAGTCTTTGCCTGATGATGTTTTTGTTTTGCACAAGAACGATCTGCTGGCAGGTATTCAATTCTGGGGGCGAAATCATTTCCCTAAGAAAACGTGAGGACGCTGCGTCCAGTCAGGCGGGAAGTCTGCTGCAAGTACATGCGGCTTCTTTCTTTCTTTTTATTTTTAAGATTTTATTTATTTGACAGAGAGAGAGAGAGAGAGCACAAGCAGGGGGACTGGGCAGAGGGAGAAACGGGCTTCCTGCTGAGCAGGGAGCCCAGTGCGGGGCTCGGTCCCAGGACCCTCGGATCATGCCCCAAGCCGAAGGCAGACGCTTAACCTACGGAGACCCCAGGCACCCCCACGCGTGGTTTCCACGGAGACCATCTCGTCATTGTTGGCTCTCCACCTGGACACCCGCAGGGATGCCGCCTGCCTGTGAAGTCCAGGAACTGTATACGTCCGGGTCCTCGTGCGCCGAGACTTGTCCATTCCCGCCGGCATTCTCCAGACCCTTTTGCTGGCAGATGGGTCTTTCCTTGACTTTGGCAAAATTCCTTCTCTTCTGGTTGTGTGAGCCACGTGCTTCCGTAAAGCGCAATAAATTCCATGTTCCAGAAGCTTCCGCGGGTGTGAATATGCTCTGGAGGAGCAAACAGCTGTGTCTCCACTGACGTTTCTACCCATCCACTGGGGAAATAGGCCAAAATGGAGGACAACAGAGGAGGAGGCCTTCTGGAAGCAGGACTGGGGTCAAGGTTTGAGGCGGGTGACCCCTTCATGACACAGTCCACACATTTTGCCCAAATGCAGTGGGAACTAGAAAATCATGGAGGAGTCTCAACGGGATTTTCCAGCACAGGCTCCAGGAACGGGTGTTCCATAGGCAGCCCCACCTCAGGGGTGCTCACGACCACCCTCTCCCGGCACCCTCTGGCTAGACCGGCACCTGCTGCAGTCCCCCCAACCCTGGCTTCCTGCCGTGTAAACATGGGCCGCCTCGTCCTTCCTGCAGCACATGCAGACATCCTGTGACCGCCGTGCAAGGACAGTGCTGGCACCTCCTTCTAGGAAAGATGCACCCATCAACAGTGAGGTGCTCAGGGGCTCCCTGGCCAGCACCCCGGGGCTGCTCCTTCTGTCCCACTCGGGACCCTACCGAGGGCCTGTTCACCAGAGCACCTTCTGAACGTTCTCAAAAAAAGACAAAACGCACTTCCGGGATTCCAACTGTGATAATAGATCTATTTAGGCAGCATCGACATCTTAAACTTCCTGAGCCTTCCAATTCGTGACCGTGGTGTGTCTCCATTTACTTAGACATTTACAGTCGCTTTCCGCGATCCTTCTACAGGGTCTTGCACGCATTTTGTTGGGCTTGTTCCCAGATGTCTGATTCTTTCTGATGTTTTTGTAAGTAACCCTGAGATGTTTTCTGGTTCCCATTTTCTGCTCGTATATAGAAATACACTTCAGTTTTGTACTTTGGCCTCCTGTCCAATGACCGTATTAATCCCGATTGCTTCTAGACTCTTCTGGCCTTACTGCACACGCAGTCCCATCATCTGTTTACAGAGACAGCCTCTCTGCTCCGTCCAGTCTCTACACGCTCATTCTTTGCCTTCGAGGATGATGTTACGGAGACGTGGTGACGGGGTGTCCTTGTCTTTGTCAACAATGGCAAGAGGGTGCTCCTCAGGTGTGAGGGAACGGCCGCTCACCGCCCGTCTCTCCCGTCCTGAGCCTCGCGGGTCCTACAGACCCTGCAGCGGTGGCTTCCCCGTGCTGGCCTTTGCCTCCTGCAGAGAAGGAAGGGAAAACGGTGTCACAACTGTGGAAATGGGGACACTGGGCTCAGCCTTAGAGCGAAGCAGAACTAGGACCGAAGCTGGCACGTCTGCCTGCGGCCCGGCCCCCTGGGCCAGGCTGTCCCAAGACCCTGTGTGAGTAGAGCTGGGCTTGTGCCCGGTCTTAGGGCCTGAACTTTGGGGCTGACATGGGCGTGTTTCTCCCGGCAGGACTGGGAAGAACAGAGACAGCACTCTGCCACTCCGACCCCCTCTGTAGGACAGAGACCTCCGTCCGCCGCCGGGTCTGTGCGGTGACCTTGTCTGTGGACCCACAGGAGGGCCGAACGCGGAGTCAGCGTTCACGCCGAAGCAGTGTGTGCCCCTTCGGCTCTGCAGGGCTAGAGTATGGCAGTCCGTGGAAATCAAACCTCTTGTCATCGGTGTCTTTCCAAAGCGTCACCATTGGCCCTGATCACGATGATGGTGGGGGTGACCTGAGAGAGGCTGCCCTGTTTGCTCATCTCTGTCCCTTCCTGAACTAAACAGAGAGCGGGACGGAGCTTGTCGGCGGTCAGCTCTGCCTTCTGAGCCTCCGATCTGCCCACTGGTCAGGAGCCTGCCAGGACCGTGTGCCGGCCTCCCCTCCCCCCACGAGCTGCCTGTGTCCCCCCATCCGTGCTGTCCTGCCCGTGTCAGCCCACGTGAGGCTCGCGCTCGAGACCCTGTGGTGCTTTCCTGTGGTGCCCAGAGGGCAGCACAAGACCCCTTCCCATAGCCGTCCCTCGCGGGACCACCCTCCCCTCGTAGTGATGCCGCCCCACCTCCGCCCCCCCCCCCCCCC